>CAAKHD010001991.1:7620-26067 GCA_901007705.1 Fistularia tabacaria
TCTCCTTTTTTTTAAAATACGACACCCCGCTAAAAACCCCCCCCCCCCCCCCCCCCCCCCGTTTTACTTAAACGTAAGGGAAAGTTTAGATTGCAAACAACTGCGGAGACTCACGACGCTCCGGTTTCAGCACAGAGTCCAAAAACACGCGGGAGGTTCATGGGAGGTCCTCATCTGACCAGCCAGTGAATGGTTATACGTCTCTATATGACGAGTGAATGAGCGGGTGAATGGTTGTATCCCTCTATTCGGGGTGGTGATGAATGAGTGAATGTCTCTATAGGACATGGGAATGACAGAGTGAGTGGTTGTATGCCTGTGCGTGACGCGTGAATGAGAGGGTGAATGTCTCTATATGAGGCGTGAATGAGTGAATGATTGTTTGCCTCTATATGACGAGTGAATGAGCGGGTGAATGGTTGCATCCTTCTATTCGGTTTGTGAATGAGAGGGGGAATGTCTGAACATGAAGTGTGAATGAATGAGTGAATGTCTCTGTACGACGTGTGAATGAAAGAGTGAATGGTTGTATGTCTCCGTATGACATGTGAATGAGAGAATGAATGGTTGTGTGCCTCTAAACAGTGTGTGAATGAAGGGGTGAATGGTCGTATGTCTATGGATGATGAGTGAATGAGAGGGTGAATGTCTCTATTCGGTGTATGAATGAGAGGGTGAATGGCTTTATGCCTGTGTAAGATGTCTGAATGAGAGGATGAATGTCTCTGTATGACACGTGAATGAGTGAATGAATGCGTCTATAGGATGTGAATGAGTGAGTGAATGGTTGTTTGTGAATGAGAGGGTGAACGGTCGCATGTCTTCATCTGACATCTGAATGAGAGTGAATACGATTGGACGTGTGAATGAGAGAGTGAATGGTTGTAAGTCTCCGTATGAGTGAATGGTTGTATGGTCTCTGTATGACCGGTCTGTATGTGGCCACGTGATTGGCTTAGGGCGGGCGGTCAAGGGTGACGCCTCCCTTTCACCCAATCACAGCCGGGATAGGATCCAGCACCCCCACCACCACCCTGAATGCAGGATGAGCGGTATCGATAATGAATGGACGAATGGATGATTGACTGATTGACGCAATAGTTTATAAACCGATAACTCATTTATTAACCGTCCTCTGAAGGTTGGCGGTTTAATTCCCGTCTCCTCCTGTCTGCGTGCCGAAGAATACTTGTGTGCAAAGACCTCCCGACGGGCTGGTTAGCGCCCTGCAGTGTGTGTGAATGGAGGAACGCTAGCCAGTCTAAAGTGCTATGAAAAGTGGAAACCATTCACCAGCCAAGAGGCGAAAGATTACGAGTCACTATGAAACGCCAAAGGTGCTCAGTGACCTTTGATACGGAGGCCATTTTCCAACCAGACGTATCTGAAACAAGCACAGATCCAAAATACAGATTCGTATTTCAGACTTAAATCTCCTTTATTTCAATCCCCCATTCGCACGCCTGCGGTGGCAGAGCTCGCCGGGCTCGCAGGGCGCTAACCGGACCGTCGCTATGACTGTCGGGTGACGTCACAGTGACTGCACGGACGAATCGAGCACGTTGGTCTGATATTTTTCCCCGACATAGAAAACGGCCGCTCTCAGAGTAAACATGTCATTTGGCGCTTCGAGTCCGTCGAGCATCTGGTACGAATTGTAGCAGTAGATTTAGCCGGTCGGCCTCTTTGCCTCTGAAGAGAGGGAGCGCAGTGGGGATTCATTTGGGGAAACAGAACTGGGAAAACAAACTCAGACCCTTACCCACTGGAGCCCCACGGGAAGCCGCTGCGAGCCCCTGTCCTCCCGTCTGCTCCGGCAGCCAAAAAACCCGGCTGTGGAGCTGGAAGGTCACTCAGCTGATCTAAACCCATGTTTATGTCACATAAACACAGAACACTGGGAAAATGACCAGCGCTATGGATACTAACACTCTCCAGACGCTGTGTAAACATCATTTCTTCATTTAAGATGGGAAAACACCCCCTTTATATCAAGACTGAGGGGAATGAAATGGCATAAAAATCGAATAAAAAAATATCTTTGTATGTGACCTGTGAATGAGAGGGTGATGAGTGAATGAATGAGTGAATGGTTTTCTGCCACTATATGAAAGGTGAATGATTGAGCGGACGACAGCGTGTCTCTACATGACGCATAAATGAAAGAGTAAATTGTTGTATCACTCCATATGATGAGTGAGTGAATGGTTTTCTGAGAAATCATCAATTTCCCAATCATTTTCATGATTGGGAAAATTGTTTCGCAGTAGCAGCAAGATATGCAGGGACAAGACAGTGACAAGCTAAAAATAAAAATATAGATAAAGTAAAATAAAATAAACTCTGAAGTGTAAAAGTATAACACATAATCTGAGGGGAATTGTGTTTTTTTTTTTTTAAATGAAGGAATAAAGAATGAGCGCAAGTGGATTTTTCTTCGCAGTTACTGATTAGAGTGAGTTATTGCATAAGGTTATGACATGAGGTAGATTTCCTGTATCTTTCTGTCTCTATATGAGTGAGTGAATGGTTGTACGTCTCCATATGTGATCGACCGCCACTCTTGTCCAATGACAGCCGGGCTCGGCGGAGCGACCCTGAGTGCAGGATAAGCGGCACGGATAGAATGAATGAACGCAAAATCAATGGATTGAAACACGCCGTTCACTTTACACACTGAAACGTCTCTATCGTCAGCGGCCGTTTGGCTACGGGCTCTGTTTTCCTTTTACCCCGCTGTCGACGGAGAGTGTTTTCAACGTTATGTAAGCATCGCATGTCTCCTGACCGCACCGCGCCCATTTTTCTTGTCCGTCAAATGTACAGAAACATTACCGGGACCCAAAAACTCTGCAACCGTGAGGGATTGTGTAAGAGGCCTGCGGCGTCGGCGGTCACGCAACGGCGTAACCCGAGAACATGCTGAAGTTACAGAAGGGTGTGGGAGGAAGACCAATATAAAACAGATTGAGATGAAGGAGGGAGATTTCAATGCAAAGGGGGCCTCATGCTATCCACACTCTGTTAGCTAGCAGAAGAGTTAGCGCCCCGGTGGGCCGGTCCGTTTGTCGTTTGTGTTTACGACGGAAAGCCGCGAAGAACGCGGTGCCACCCGCGCCCGAAACGTTGCGGGTTTCGTATCGGCTCCGAGATCGCAAGGACCGGCGGCCGGTTCCGAACGGAGGTAGCTCGCGACCCTCGGGGGGGAGGACGGACGGGAGGCGGGGGGGCCCACAAGCGTCCGGCGCCGACAGGTGGATCAGCTTAGAGAATGCCCTGCTTACAAAGCCCTCCCCGTAAGCCGTTTCCATCAGGGACGTGTTTGGCCTTATGGAAAGTCAACATGCTGGACTTGCAGGGTTTGTCCTCGCCAGGGATGGATATCTTCATCATGTCTCTTTGACAGAGTGGCTTACAATATGAGCAAAAATCAGATATGACTGTCTTCGCCTCAATTTCTGTTCCAGATATGCGGTTTTGGTTTCTATTACTCAAATTCGAAATCGAATTTTTGATACTTAAAACATGGGAGGTTTAGATTGAAACAAACTTGAAACGGGCATCACGGTGGCTGAGCCTCGCAGCAAGAAGGTTGGATTCCGACAGCGTGGCGTTCGGTCCGATGGGAAGCCTGGATTACCCAGACGCGTTGGATGACTGGGTGAATGCTTGTGGCGAATGGATGAGTGTCTCTATATGACATGATGCTTCTACACGACCCGCGGATGAGTGAGTGAATGGTTGTGTCTCTACACCATGTGCAAATGAGAGGATGAATGGAGATGGATGACCCCCTGCCTCTCGCTCAACGGCAGCTGGGATTAGGCTCCAGAGCCCCCCTCGCCCTCCCACCCCCCAACCCCCCCGCGCCCCGAGTGCAGATAAGCGCTATCGATATTGAATGAATGAATGACTTTGAATTGTTTATCTCGGACGTCATGGGTGTTTTAAAGGCATTGCGGTATTCATGCGTTCACACGTTCAACTATTTCATCGCTTTATACATTTGGGAGCGTGTCACGTCGAGAACATTTCAGTTGTTTTTGCCTGTGTGTGTCCGTGTGTGTGTGTGTGTGTGTGTGTGTGTGTGTGTGTGTGTGTGTGTGTGTGTCTGTGTGTGTGTGTGTGTATGAGGTTAGCAGATGTGAACCTCCGACAGGAATGCTATGCTAGTTTATTTATGCACTGTATTTTGGAATTCAGGAAAATATTTAACAATATTTCTGCATATATGAGCTAGCGATTTCTAAAAACAACAACAACAACAACAACAATAACTCAAACTCAAGACACAGGAATACAGCAGACTGTTTTTAAATACCTCCTGCTCACCCCTCCCACACACACACACACACACACACACACACACACACACATACACACAAACACACACACACACACATGCACACACACATAGGCTTCCTCTGTGCAGCCCCAGCTGTGTTAAGGCTCCAGACGTTTAAATATAATAACACATGGAGGATGTGCGTTCCTGTGTGCCCCGTGTGTGCACGTCTTTGCCGCGGCCTGTTGAGTGTGTGTGCAGACAGGATGGTGTGAATATTAACGATAAACAGTCGAAGGCGACACGTGATTTTCTCGTCCAGAAATCACACGCACAGGGGCAGCGTGAAGTGGGGGGGGGGGGGGGGGAGCACGCGAAGCGTGGAGAACAAAACAGATGTATGTTTATTTCAAATAGCGATGGTTGTTACACCTTGCAGTCTTTTCTGCCGTTGCGTTGAACATAAATATCAAGGCCCACACACACACTCGCCTGCCGTGCAGAAAGTGCAACTTTGCAAAAGTGCCCCACAACCCACGTCCCAGCATCGGCCTCAACAACAAAAGAGAATTGAAACTAAAAACTTGGTGTGTGTGTGTGTGTGTGTGTGTGTGTGTGTGTGCGCGGAGTAGACAGCTGGGAACATTTAACCCCGCCTCGCGTCCGCTCTCATTGGCTCCGCTGTTGTCAAGCACATTTAATAAGAAAAACAACTTTTGGCTCGTCCAATGAGGACGGACCAGGAACCCCCAGCGCTGCGCGGCCCCTTATCTTGGGTGACATCACATGGCCCTTTAAACAGCAAACTGCACGCCTGCTTTGCACGAGATAGAACAAATACCAAAGCACTGCAAACAAAAAAAAAAAACAGCCCACAAAGTTTATCGTTCTTTTTGCACGTCGCTGCAGCGAGGCGGTCCAACGCACACCCCAACACACCGCCATTATGAGCCTCTCTTATGGTGTTTAACAAACAAAAACTTTACTGTCGCTCCCTTTCTTTGTTATGTCTTCCTTATTTGTGTCATAACGTTTCCATTTCCTGTGCTTTTTCTTTTTACTTTCCGATTTAGCGGTCACCCGGTTACTGAGTGTAAATCTGGAGCGGCGAGACGTCGGCGTCGTTTTAAGCGTCCCAACTCTGGTCTTTAACAGAGATACAACACAAGAACAAGAAAAGTGAATTAACGCGCACAATGAGCGACACAAATATCTTTCAGGAAATTGCCTGCCAGTGTGCGATAGCGGTGTGGGTTGCTCCTTTCTTGAGACTTGCGACAACACAAAGGAAGGAAAAAAAAAAATCTTTTCTGGAGATCGAACACGGGGTTGTTGTTTTGCACGTTTCCTGACGAAGTGAGAAAAAAAACGAACTCGCAGCTTCGAACACCTCCTGACTATCTTTTACGTGTCATCGCTTCACATAAAAGTGTGTTCGGCTCAATCGCAGCCAACAGCAGAAAGAGATGTTGTTCATCACAACAGACAGTATTGGCAATGTTTGCTGCCAGAGGAGGAATCCAGGTGAAGGTGCAGATGGTTTGTTTATGGCCTTGCACGGCGGAAAGTCTGGGCCCGGTCACCACTGGGTGAGAGGTGACAGCCAAATGGGTGACTGACCAGCAGAATTAATCCAGCCGCCTCTATTTGACTGACCGGTTCCTGTGCCAAAGGGCTAAATATATATATCTGTTCTAGATACAGAGAGAATACTTGGAATACAGCGCCGTATCAGCGTGTAGGATCTTTCTTTTTTTGTTCCTCTCAACGGTTTTGGAAAATAGATCGAAAACACGATCGCCGGCTTCCAGGATCCAATGGCACCGATCCGTGCCACATAACTGGACCGACGCGGGGCTCCAAAGAGGTCATGCCCCATTTCCTCCTTGCCCGCAAAGGCCGCGGCACTTCCAAATAGAAGGCCGCCGAGTGTGATTTGTAATCGTGCCAGCAGATTTTTAAGGAAGCCTGACAAAGTCACATGCGTGGCATTATATAACGTAACATCTGTGTCTCACATTCCGTGGCAGCACAAAGTGAAACCGGCACTTAAATATCTGTTAAATGTCACGGGAGCGGGGAACATATTTGCTGTTATCGGTCCAGAAGTGCCAGGTCTCCTTCGCCGGCCAACTGAACTCTCACAAAATGTTCTCATGGAAAGCCGATGTTCTCGCAACCATCGGGGTCATTTTCAAACCGCGATATCAACGGCAGGTGTCCGAAGCGTCTCCATGTCTCTTCGACTTCGTCGCAGAGGCACCGACTGTGACCCTGATTATTAAATTTAAAAAAAAACCAAAAACAACAAGTATCGCTTCCGAATCGTGCGTATCGAGTTCGGACTTGATGTATGGCAGGTCCTGTCACGTGACAAACATTTCATCAGATGCAGGTCTCCAATTGACGGTGTTGCTGTGGCACTGTCAGCCCCTCTGGCTCTCAAGAAACCAGCTGCAAACATCGCCGACGGCCATACACTCCCAAAACACACAGATCTATTGTGATGCATATCTGGCACGGCGAGAGGAGAAAAGTGTTTCCTGTGTTTCTCGGCACAGAGCATGTGATCAGCATGTGTGTGGCTTGACTGAAGGCGCCCACCTCACACCCTCTGTGTGCTGTTTGTACTGTGTGTGTGTGTGTGTGTGTGTGTGTGTGTGTGTGTGTGTGTGTGTGTGTGTGTGTGTGTGTGCGTGTGTGTGTGAGTGTGTGTATGTGTTTGCAAGTGTACATGTATTTGCTGACTATTATTATTATTGATATTATTATCATTGCTGTTGTTGTTAGCATTAGTAGCAATGTCATTTTTTATTATTCTATCATTTTTTTGAACATAGCCATATTATTGTTGTTATAGCTGTTTTATATGTAGATTTCATTAATACATTTTTTATATTCAATGTTATTGTTGTATCATTATCACTACAATTATATTTATACGATAATAAAATACCGACATTTTATAGTTGTTTTTTATGTATATTTTTTGTTTTACATGTATATTTCACTATTATATTTTTACAATTAAAATTATTTTGTACTGTTATCATCAGTATAGTTATACTTATGTAATGATAATGATAACAACAGCAACAACAACAATAACAAAAACAATACAAATATCAAATTAATTGTTATTATTATTAACATTATATTATTGTTTTTATATTTCATTATTATATTAATAATTATAGCTGATTTATTATTATTATTATCATCATTATTGTTATCATTATTATTATTATTATCATTATTATTATGATGATGATGATGATTATTATTATCTCATTATTATTTCCTGCTGGCGGACGGACAGATGGCGGAGTGTCAGGGTTGGGCTCGCGGCGGGCAGGCAGGCAGATTGTCGTGCGTCGGGAGTGGACGTCTGGCTCCAGGTACCGGCAGTCAGTGAGGGCTTAAAAGCCGGAGCTTTTAAGCCTCACCGGTTTGCCGGGTCATTCGCAAATTTCCCTCTGTCTCCCGCACCATTTGGCACCGTTCGCTGTTTTTTCTGTCTTCAACACCGTCCCTCCCCGTTCGCGCCTTTCCCTCCTCGGTGTATGCTAGCACCTTCCGCCCCACGTCCTCCTGCCTGTTGGCGTACCCGTCGTCCCCACCAATAGAAACCCGTTTTCATCCCCCTGTCTGTTCGGAGCCAGTCTTGTGTCTGCGTGTGCGTCCGACCTCCCGACCCCGAACTCAGATATGATCAAATATTCATGCAGATTTTGATCATGAAAATGAACCCTAAAAGTAGGACTTGTCTTTTGGAATAATGGCGTCCAATGAGCAGTGAGAATGTCCCCGGTGGCCGTGACACTTTATTTGCTCACATTAAAACGCCTCCACTTTATTTTATGAGTCCATGGAAAAAAAAATTAATTTGAAAATGCTTTTCTCCGGCGTCAGAATCGTAATGTGAAGTGTGCATCCTCGATTCTGGGATTTTCAAAAACTGGGCAATTGGGCCAGCATGTGTTTTGGATTTCATGCGCCCCGACGTTAAAAACATGTTTGCTGACTTTCCAGGAAAGCCAAACGTTGCTTGTGCAAATACCTCAAATGTCAAGGGAATTAAGCGTCGCGTGTATTTTTACAGCGCGGGCACAGGCACTAATTTTGAGGAAGTCCTGTCAGTTTTTCCCCTTTAAACTCCCGGAAAAAGAGACGGGTCCAGAAAATCAAAGGGAAAAAAAGAAAAGCGACCTTTGCTCACCGAAACCGGCGGCGTCGTCGCCGGGAAAAGGCAGCGAAAGGAGGCCCGGATGGTTCCGGACAAACTTGGCGTTTCTCCCGGTGGTGGAAGCGACCGGGGATGAATGGACAGACGTCATCATCACGCCGCGATCGGCCTCGATATCCCATAACTTGTGTTGTAGGTTCGGCTGTTTGCTCACCGGACACCACACGAGTTTTCGATAGCCAGAGTTCAGGTTGTGTCCGATCAAAGAGGAGGATATTCGGGAGGGGAGTTTTATTTTGGCGTAAAATCCTTACTTTCACAAAGACCCCGGCGACAGATAAAAACATATTTTCCGTGACCGGATTCGCATTCGAAACAGGACATTTGGCCTGATAAGATGTGACTCAACAGGTCCAGCTTTGTGTTTCTGGCTGCGTTTATTTTGAAATCGTGAGAGTGAGAAGCCACTCAAACTGGAATCCACCTTGTGTTTGACCGACGGATCGCCGGGGTTAAAAAAATTTCGCCTTTCAGAAAAGCCGGCGAAAGGAGGTGGAATCGAAGGTCAGACGTCGCAGTGTGATTCCGGACAATAGCCGGCTCTCGTAAGCGGCCTAATCCGAAAGTGTGTGTAAGCACATATGGGAGGAAGACGTAAGAGGAAGGAGGAGGCGGGGGTGATGGAGCTCCAGCACTGGCTCATGCCGGTTTGCGCTGCTTTTCACTGGCCCATCCCCACCGTGAGGTTGCGAGGTTAGTGGAGGGGCAAATGGATTTAGGGTGAGGGGGAGGGAGCGGTGTGTGTGTGTGTGTGTGTGTGTGTGTGTGTGTGTGTGTGTGTGTGTGTGTAATTTAGCAGCTCATCTGCCCTTTAATGCTCCGAGAGCCTTGGCAGCCGCGTGTCTACCATAATAGAAATCAGCATGGTGGGATTTCATGCGTCAACCCTCCCTGTGTGAAGTCGTGGATATTCAAGTGAGTCATATGGAGACGGGAGTGATACATGTAAACACAGTCCGGCTTGCACATGCCCGTGCTGACTGCGCGTGTAAAAATGGCGGCGCATGCATGCACGCTCGCACGTTTAGCGCCGCGTTCGTATAATATCCGACTCCCAGATGTACGGCGACGGTTATCGGCGAGATAAGAAAGTTCGTGTTTACGTCCCCCCCCGCCCCCCCCACCCTCTCCGGAGGATCTGCAAAAAGCAAAGTAAACAATCTTCATGTTTTGTTTTGCAGGCGTGTGCGCTTGTTGTGCCGAGTCGCGGCGAGGGCGGGTCACATGCGCGGCTGTTGAGCTCGCGCATCAGCAGCGGCCGTCGGCGCTGCAGAGTCACTGCTGCGCTCAGGCAACTTTCGCGGAATGACCACAGATGAGCCGGACCGGAGGCGTGACGGTGTCTTCCAGTTTGCAGAACGAGGATAAACATCAGCCCGTTATCACTCATATGTTATTTTAATTGTTTAAAAGACGATATCCAGCGACAGCTACAGTTGTTATTCGATGAATTCTACACGCACTCGCGCAGATGAGTCAGACGACGGTACAGCGGCTGCTCTCGATTGATTTTACCCTGGAGGTCTGTGCTGACAGGCTTCTTTTGGCTAGCTGTATGACAGCAGAGCCGTACGACAACACTGGCGTCGCCTCTTCCGGATCATTTGTTTGCTGCTTGATGACATCAGCCGCTTTTTGACAGTTCTGTGAACTAAGAGCTATCCAGCTCCAATTTCATTCAGGGAACGATCTTTTAGCTTTGCATTGCCATAGGCGGTGAGGGACAACGACTGTTCGCCGAAAGCAACACGGAGAGCGTTCATGGTCCCCATTGGAGGGAAAAATAACCGTGGACCGGAACCCCGCTGCTAGCTTACTCCGGACAAACTGTTTATGGTCTGCAAGGAGCCTCGGAAATCTCTCCGTGACGTAGAAGGCCAGAAGGCCTTGGAGTCCTTCTCCCCCGGCCCATTTCTCACTGGTTCAGCCCATTTTTGTCGGCAGTCGCGAGAAAAAAAGCCGACCGCTATAGTTTTGTAAAACGCCGCACCGCAAGAATCCGCTTATGGCCGTGGCTTGTGAGTTCCACCAATCAACAAGCACCTATAACATATGCGTTCCTAAGGAACATTAAAAAGACCCTTCATCGGAGCTAAAATAGTTCAAGGAACTGGAGGTTCACGCTTCCTGCTTCCGAATGCAAGAATAAACTTTCTCGTTCCTAAAAAGGTTGTAGGAAATACAAAAAGTTCATGGCAGAGTTGGGTCTCTCCACCACGGCTCTGCCCTCTCGGCTAAATATGGTCACATCTGGTTGTAAAACCCAGTGCCAAACTGGAGGGCGTCCACAGTGGCTCTAATTGCGCACACGTATATGAACATACTTTATGGCTTTCTGGAATGGTCATTTCAGTCTAGTGGAATGCAACGTATTGGCAAAGCGATTCTTGAAAAGTCACTCCGACTGCTGGCAGCAAAAAACACAGAAAAAGCCCTTTCCCTAAAGTTTCCTCCTGCGGATGAAGCCAAAATCCAATTTAATGGATTGATCCTTACAGCCAAGGAAAAGGCTACGCTTTCAGAAAATTTTAAAACCTCTGGAGGAGTAAATAAGACGCAGCTGGAGTTATGCAATGGAAAAATTAAATGGTACCTCTTCACCTCGGTACAGGTGGAACTGATTTTCGGTCGGGGCCTGAATTGGATTATCGTGCGTTGAAAGGCTTTTGTTTATCGGTTGTGTCTTATTGAAAGGCTCCACATGGAAGCGGGAGGTTCACGTCCAGCCTTTGCGTCCGGGTCGATCCGATAGCGGAGCTGTTCGAGGAGCCGCGGCAGCCTTTATGCCCGTGTGTGTCTGAACGCCACTCCACATCTCTCTGACTGAGTGGAGTGCTTTGTTTGAACATTACGCAAAATGATATTATGCTCTCAGGGGATAAGTGGGTCACACGTTAACGCCACACCCTCTTGTCAGCCGTCGGTCGATCCGTGACGGCTGCCCGTCACCAGCCCAGCCCTTGTTCTTAGGCTTTCCTCCCCATTTCCAGTTGATCAGCGCGCAAAAGCCGCAAAGAATTCCATCAGGTTGACTCTCGCTCAGAGGCATTTGTGAAAGCGGGGGACGGACACACTCCTGCTTGCATGGAGAGGTTTTTAACCTCTCACACGGGAGCGTCATTCCATTTATTAATTAATCTACATATCAGTAACCCTCGCCAGCCACTGACCATATTCATTGATGCACTATTTAACATTTTATTTTATTTTATTTTATTTTATTTCATTTTGTTTTATTTTATTTCATTTTATTCTATTCTATTTTATTCTACTTATTTAATCATTATTGTTATTTTATTTTATTTTTTTCCAGCGAGAAGATTTATGGACCTAGTGAGAGAGGATATGAAGGTAGTTGGTGTGAGAGAGGAAGATACAGAGAATAGGGTTAGATGGGGAGTTGATTGGCTGTGCTGACCCCTGAAGGGAAGAAGATTATTATTTTTTATTTCATTTCATTGTTATTATTATTATTATGATTAATATCATTGTCCTTTTTGCTGTCAGTCTGTGATCTATATTTATTCTTTTCGTTGTCATTCTGTTTTATATTGTTATCCTCGTTGCTGCCTTCGTCCTTTTAATTGTCTCTGCTATTCATATTTTATCCATATTTATTGATACTGTTATTGTTGCGCTGCTGTGTTTTCCCCTATGGGGAGCAATAAAGTACTTTTAATCTTATTTTATCTTATCTTAAATGACGTCCATAGTTCCTGTCTATAGTCTGCGACTATGACCTCCCCTACCGCTCATGGGATTCATGCCAATTTAGATGTTTTCCTGCTTTCAGTACGATTGCGTGCAACCCAAACACAGTGGAACGCGCAGATTAGACCAACTCAGCGTCCCTTTATGGTCGGACGGCGTAAACACGGCACGTGCGTTATTTCAATGCATTCCATCTCAGCTGTGTCATCATACTAACTATATCCTTATACATCTAAAAAAAAAAAAACTGGAGCCAGTCTGTACCAGGGTGAAAATAAAAATAAAAAAAAAAAAGCATTTATTTATTCCATTTCGGACAGAGGCCGTTGGCCACTCCATCAGTATCCAGCTGCATGTAATCTCGTTTTATAAAACCTGGGAGGCAGGGGAGAGTATTACCAGCCCAAACTGTGGGGTACTGATTACTGCTTTGCAGGGAGAAAGACTCCTGGCAGAGTTTTGGGGGTAAAGTCAGATGTCAAAAATACACGGCTGTGTCGGCGGCGCATTTGGAAGACATTAATGGCCATCATTGACATCGCCAATGTACGTCGTCTGTAAACATCCCCTTCATGATTACACATATTACATCTATTCTCTTAATGGGAAAATACTCTCAAACTGTGGAAAGCACAACTAGGGGCTAGCCTGGCGCTAACCATAGGGTTTCTCAAAAAGGGTTTTAAGCCTATTCTTAAACAGAGAGAGGGCGTCCATCGCCTGGATGGAGACCGACCGGAAGATGGTTCGGCCGAAGAGGGGCTCGGTAACGGAACGCTGCCGCTCTGCTTTTCGAGACTCTCGGACTAAAGGGTCGTCGGTTTGTTTACGTAGAAGGAAGGGTTCATCCGAAAATGGAAATTCAAGACGAGAAAGACAAGTGAGAGACAGCATACGCTCAGAACCGATGTCATATGTTGAAAATCCTGCCTGCCCCCGTCCACGGATAGATGCTAATAACGGGCTGCGGTGTGTAGCCACTCACCGCCTGCTTGATGACCCAAGATTAGGAAGGAGAACCGTCATATTAATAGGTAGCTTCTGATCCTGAGTGAAAACAGGAGACAGGGTGAACCGGTCCTGGAAAATAAGTTCAGGACTTGGCAGCGTGCTGAGTCCAGGAATAGTGTCAGTTCTCATGATCTCCGTGACCGACAGCCAGCTCTGCCCTCGTTGCCCCTGTTTATCGAGACTTCATAAACATTCCCCGCCAATTACAACGCAGACGAGTTTCCCCACGATGAAAAAGGTATTTTCCCCTCAAGAATCCAGCAAATGAAATGAAATTGAATGAATGAATGAACAAATCAATGAATGAACAAATCGGGGAATGAACAAATCATCCCTGGGGGGGCCACATGTAGAGACGAACAACCATTCGCCCTCTCATTCACACGTCCAATCAGATCCAAGCATTCGACTTCATACACAAGGTATATAAATGGTTTCGCTTCAGATCCAAAGAGTCCTTTGGACGTTTCAATGAAAGTCTAAATATGTCTGCCTGTTCATGGACTGTACTTTGGTGGCCGTCCGCTCCTCCTGGTTTGTTACATAATCCTGGGAAACACCTGCTGCGGGTGTGAGTCCAGACTCGAACCGCTCAGCCAGTGTGAGTCAGCGGAGGGAGGGGAGGCCAGGGTGAAGACAGGGGGTCAGAGTGAGGAGGGGTTTATCGCCCAGACTTCCTGCGCGCTCTGGATCGGACCGGTTCCCCACCCCCCACCCCCGACCCGCCTTTGCCTGCATCCTCTCATCCAGTTTCCCGCTCATATCTCGTCGATATCGTCCGTCGCGGCCAACTCCGGGCCCGCCCGCTCCTTTAAAATCCCGTCTCGTCGCCTCACCTCTTGCTTTCCCTTTGATTTCCGGACGGATGTTCGACCTGTTCGGCGGAATGAGCGGGTAAAGCTCAAAGATTGCATTTCCGCCATATAAAGCTCAACTTGGCCGGAGTCGCCGGAGTCTCACAGGTCGCTAGAAAAGCAAAGACCGCACAAGCCGTCGAAATCCCCCGCGGAGTAGAAAAGGGCTTTTCGCCGAGCTGCGGGGGGGGGGGCTTCAACTCCTGCAGGATGTAAACAACAGCTGGCGGGCACAGAAAACTTTTGCGTCCAGTAAATGCGCGACAGATACGGCGACCGCTTGACCGACCGATCCGAAACAGAAGGAGCGAGTCGGCGATGGGAAAAGCCGAAAAACACTGAGGAAACCTTTACTAGATTACAGGCTGGAAAAGTAAAGGCCCAGCCGCGCGTGTTGTAACTGAATACAGAACCTACTGGAACCGCTCTCCGTTATTTACGGTGCTGTCCTCGCATTTATTCTTTCTCTGAAAATAAGTTATGGGACTTTCTTACGGGCCATGGATACCTGCACAAACAGGCAGGTCTGGTGACAGGCCGACACCCAATAGCCCGTCTTTCTAATTAAGGCCTGTTTACAGTCTGTGTTAGATGGGTTCACCGAGCGTGTCGGCACTGAACACGCAGCGCTTTATCGTCTCAGCGACACGCTTACTCGTGCAAGAGCACCAGGTCTTTACGTTTTACCCGCCAGTCTATTCGTTCTCGCGTACTCTTGCGACTTTGTTGGGACGAAACGCGGCGTGAAGAAATACGGACGAAAAAGCATGAAAGCATAAATCTTGATAATCTCCAAAGTATCGCCGATGTACCGCCATCTTTTTTTTTTGTTTTTTTTTTAAATTATAGGCGTCACAACACTCACTGAGTGCAACCTCGAGTGAAAATGACTGGACGCATCATGACGGCTGGAAATGGATCCCTACTGAGTTATTTAAAAAAGTGAGGTCTGTGACTTCAACACATTCATTCATTATCCACACCGCTTATTCTGCGGTTGAAGGGCGGGCGGAGCCTTTTGGGCTAGAGGCGGGGCTCACCCTGGAGCGCTCGCCAGTCGATCACAGGGCCACGTATAGAGAGATACAACCATTCACCTTCTCATTCGGACGTTCACTCTTTCACTCACGTGCCATATATGGCAACCGTCTGCTGATGTCCGATGGACTTTTTATAAGACGACCATAAAGTGTCGTGTCAAAATAACTTCTCATGGAAGTCGTCTGTGTTTTCTCCCAAACAGTCGAGAATGTGCAGCTTTTAGCAAAAGTTTAGAAGCACTGACTCAAATGGCATTCAAATAGCTATTAAAGTCTCAATCGGAGATAAACAACCCGTAGCCTCACGCTAAAAAGCGAAAACACGCGGGTCTGTTGAGCTCCAGGAAACTCTGACGGTGAACGCTCAGCGCGGGGACAGATGCATGGCAGCCGGCCGAAGAGCCACGCCGACCGGGATTCGGTTACTGTAATACATATGTTGTGAAGCTGACCGTCGGGGGCTGACACGCAGAGAAACGTAAATCACGTCTCGCCGTGTGCTCGCCATCGTCCGAACACCTTGGAGATATCCATGTCGCCGAAGGAGAACAGACAGTACCGGAACGTTTGTATAATGTGTGAATCCGCAAGAAGAGGCCCGGTTGATACTGATAACTTGACGCCGACGGTCACGCTGGTACCGGGGAAAGCGTGTCACTCTTTTCTGTCCTCTCTTTGGGCCTCGAGGAGTCAAGTTAAGTCAGATTTTAACCCGCGCAACGCAGTCGTCCCATGATCCGATCCATGCAGAGGTCCGGAGCTCTGCTTGAAATAGAGGACAGAGAGAGGAACAAGCACAAATGATCTATTGCTACTTGTATCAGCGGTGTTGACGGTAGCATGATACAATACACTGTTCATCAAATAGATAACAACAGCGGACGCTTGGCGGGAACGCCGCCGCCGATGAAGGGAGAGGTGGGCCTCGGAACGAAGACGGGGTCATTGCAAGCTCAACTTCGAATGTTCCACGAAGCTGCTGTGATGGAGGTGAACCAGATTAGCAGCTTTTTCCCCATTTTCCAACAGCACTTGTATGCTTTTTTTAAAAAAAAAAATGTACTCTTACATCCCCAGTGTAGGTTTACAGTCATTTCACACAAATGGCGATGGATCTCTCGCATTTCCGCCTCACAGCAAGGAGGTCTCCATGGAGTCAACGTGTTCTGCCCTCGTTTGCGTGGGTCTCGGTTCGCTGGAGACCCTTGTATATATCCTCAAAAAGCATAACTTGTCTTTTTTTTTTTTTTTATTATCGCTAAGAAAACTTTTCTTATAACTCATTTCGTCATTTTTGAATTTCCTGTCACATGGCGCCGCGACACAGCGATAAATTCCCGTGCACGTTGTACATTCGGCGAATAAAGAGACAAGAATGAGAGGGTGAATGGTTGTGTGGTTTTTCGACGTGTGAATGAGAGGACGAACGGTCGAGTGTCTCTGCATGATGTGTGATGGAGAGCGTCAATGCTTGTGTGCCTATGTGATGTGTAAATGAGTGAGTGAATGGTTGTATTCCTCTATATCACGTGTCAAACTCAAGGCCCGCGGGCCAAATCTGGCCCACGAGAACGTCTGAAAAGGTCTGATTGTTTTGAAATAAATAAGTTCTCAACGCCTGCGTTGACCATAAACTACACTTCCCACAATTCATGCCGATCGTGTTACCCGCAAAGTGACAGCACCCCGCCAGTAGATTGCAGTGGATCCACATCAACCAGTAAAATTCAATTTGATGCAGATGGAAGGCAAATAGGCAAGTTTGTGCTTCAAGGCGAAAAACCGGGATGTCTTTTTTTTTTTCGTTGTGAAGCGGCGTCAGTTGTCAAAGAGTACAATCTGCGTCGGCAATTTGACACCAAAAATGTAGCTAAGTATGCCAAAGTTAGCCTTCCAGAAAAAAACAACTACGATGGCAGCAGAATGTGTTCAGAATGCCTAATTTTTTTCTACATCTATGCAAAAGCAAATGTAACATTTGGGATTTGAATGAGTCATAAATTCAGAGTTATTTAGCATTCAGGAGTCGTTACATTTATTTAACCTGACATTTGGTTACATTTAGTTACATTTATACTGTTAGCGTTGCATGCGGCCCTTTGAGGGCCACCATTATGCTGATGTGGCCCTCGATGAAAATGAGTTTGACACCCCTGCTCTATGTGACCGCTGGAATCGGCTCCAAATGAATGAATGAATGGATGAATTTTGGTTGAATGAATGGTTTCGGCATTTTGTGTCTTCCGGATTGAAGAAATCTTCATGCAGCCCCTTTTTGTCGTTTGAACCCCAAAGAGAAGGAGAAGAAACCTGCATTTCAAGCGTGCAGTCAATGTCGCATGTTTGTTTGACCCCTTCTCTGCCCCTCGGACGGCTTCCCGTGAAACCCCCCCTTTGCCTCTCCTTGCTATAATTGGTACACGTAGCAAGGCGAGCTGCCGGGAACGTCCGCAGGAGCCTCGCCGGCCGGCCGGGGGTGGGTGGAGGCGGCAGCTGCTGTGTCACAAGGCCTCTGAGTCAGCTCGGCTCATTGTTTAGAAGCCACTGGGTCCAGGACATCGGCTGAAGTTGCTGAGTCAGAGCAGAACTTCCAAACTCATTGCTCAATATGATGAGGAAGAGACTATTTGTTTTGCCCAGTAGGCATGAAAATGTATGATTCATTCGAACGAAGGAAAAACACATACAAGTCGATACCAGGTTCGGGTCACGGCGAACGGTGTGCATGACATAATCGATTAAAGATAAATTGGCTTTTGTTTCCATTTTCCGGAAAACAGAAAGCGTAAAGTAAAAAAATCTGGTTGGACGTGTGTGTGTGTGTGTGTGTGTGTGCGTGTGTGTGTGTGTGTGTGTGTGTGAGCCACCTGATTGAAACAGTAACATCCAAACAGTCATGTATACCAGTTGTGTTGCTTACAAACATCGGAGCACATTTAGGACGTTCATTCAGTCAGGTTGGAGCGGCGAGACGTTGGGTTCACCTTGGACGGGTCGCCAGTCGACCGCAGGGCCTCATTTCCTGTCCAGACGATCAACTCTTGTCTTTCACACGTCTTACAGAGACGTGCAAGCATTCACACCTCTGGACAAGTTAGAGTCTCCGATGAACCTCCGGCGTGTTTTGGGACTGTGGGAGGAAACCAGCTCAGACACGACGAGAACCCGGGGACTCCAAACGGGACGGCCCCCTTGTCGGAAATCGAACCAGGGACCCTCTCGCTGCGCTAACCCCGCCGCCAACTCATGACCCCCCCCCCCCTACGCGCAGACAAGGCCTTGCCGGGTCCCCTGCCCTTG
>CAAKHD010001997.1:1404-11718 GCA_901007705.1 Fistularia tabacaria
ATTTTTTGGGGGGCCACACGGGGGGGGGGGGGGGTGGTGACTTACAGAAAAAAAAAGCACAAAAAAAAAAAAAAAAGCATCGTAGCAGGAGGAGACGACGACCAACGATGTAAACAATGCCGAGTAGCATGACTGCCGCTACGCCGCAACACATAAAGACCTTGAGTTTGTTTGTGTGTTGGCGCACCGAGGCTTGTTCGGAGCTCCGTTTCGAAGGCGGTGTGAAAACTGAGCCCATTTGTTTGTGATTAGGGGCGCTGGGAAGCTGAGGTTCCTCTGGATGTGGTCCTCTCTTCGACACGCTGCCTTCTATTAAACGATCATGTAGCGATTTAATACTCATGTTCTGGCGCCGGGTGTGGAAATCGCCTGGAGGGGGAAACACGTTTCCTTACAGTGCCGTAAACACTGAACGCACTGCTATAGCAGGAACAGGCACTCTAAGTTTTCACAGTATTTGACTGTTTTCATTTGAAATCCACACATCTGGTTTGTCGTCGCTCCGAAATATATTTCTTTCTTTTTCTTTCTTGCAGTAGTAGTTTTTTTTTTTCTTAATTTGTTGTCGAAAGAAAAGCCGCAGCCAGCTGCTGCTTCCGCCTCACAGCGAGAAGGTCCCTGGTTGGATTCTGAGCGGAGTCTCCATGGCGATCAGGTGATCCCGAGGAAGGGTCTCCTGAAGAATCTCCAACCTGCAAAGTTACGTCTAGTTGATTTTTGGATCCGCAGGGAATAAAGATGATTTTGCCGACGTTATTGCTTGCAGTAACGAATGGGCGTCAAAGTAAGCGGGAGAGAGAGGTCCTGGCGAGCAAACAACAAAAACTACATAGCGGGCTTCCGTAACCGAAGAAGAATAAGGCAGGAGATGAGAAACAGGAACTTACAAACAAATCCCAGGGCTGAAAGAGCATGGCGAAACTTTGCCGCGTAAATAAACATGGAAGCTAAATCGCTGTCCTCAGCAGCAGGCGTGAACTTCCTTGTTAGCTGGGCTCCGTTCATCCGTTGGTCTTTATCTCTACCCTGCGCTCAGGGTGGCGCTGGTCCATCCCCGGCTGCGACTTGGCCGGAGTTGGGGTTCCACCTGGACCCGTCACGGGGCCACAGATGGAGACAAACGAACATTCACCCTCTCATTGTAGGGTCTCCATGGAGACTCCACACAGGAAGGGAATCCAACCGGGGACCTCGTCGCTACGAGGCTACGGCGCTAACCGCTATGTTCCCGGTTAGCAAACAAGACGGGTGTTTTTCAGGGAAAACAAATAGCGTGAACCTGGAAGTGAAGCTTTGTGCTTCATGAGAGTAAAAGAGTGCTGCTGCAGGTGCTCGCCGGCCCGCGGAGAGAGGCTGCCAGTCATTTCCAGTTTGAAGTGTAATGAACTGCCACCAATCTTTTCTGCGCCGTTCCTGCTATTACATTCAAATCTAGCATCAAGAAGCTCACGCTGCTGCCGCCGCCGCAGTCGGTGGTTCGTCTCTCTCCTCCCCATATGCCAATAAATCATGAAAGGTTTTTGTAATTTTTTTTTTTTTCCCCCCCGCTAGCAGCGTAAAGCCCCATGTGTATCATGTCTGAGTGCTGCAAGGGTGGGAAAGAGTAGCTTTTCTCATTTCCTCTGACTGTTTTGGAACCGAATCACATTAGCGCAGTGACAGGGAGTATGACTAGACCATCAAGCATCCTGCTTTGCCTCTGTCCAAGTGAGAGATTTGTCTACTCAACACTGCAGGTGCTTGCAGGAGCCGAATGAGGCAATGAGAATATTGAAAATTACTCTTGCCGGCTTTTCCCCTTTCAGGACAGCCCCGCCGCCGCCAACGCCGCCGCCGCCGCATCTCCTTCCCCGGGCGGCTCCCGTTTTGCCACTTTATCCGATTTTAAACCCGTCATTATCCCGACGAGCACGGGCGTTTTTAAAATTTTTTTTTATTTTTCCAGATTGTCCGACGGCGGCTCGCTGCCGCGCCTCCCGTCGGCGGGCCGGGGCGGTGTCACGGGCGGGTAACGGGCCAGCATGTGTCGGCGGCGCAGACTATCCGCGCTGAAAATCCATGCCATCCTGACGGCTACAATTAGTGTCAGCCGGGGTATTGAGTCTTTAAAAAGGACTCCTGGCCTTTTGGCTCCCAGCCTGTCTGGCTATAGATGTCTCTAATGAGTCATTAGCCGCATGGCCTCTCCTCTCATGAGTCCAACCCATAATGGCACACCTTTCATCTATTTTACAGAGAGGCTGTCGTTGGTCATTAGTACAGCTCTGAAGTCCTATTACCTTTACGTCAATGATGAATGAATAGGACGCCGCTGCCAAGAACAATATCTCCTCATATCCCTCGGACAGCCGTGTCTCTTTTTTTTTTTAACTATTTCTCCCATCCGCCATTAAATGTAGGCGATAATTGATGCGGTTCAATTTCATCTTCGGAAGACTTTTTTTTTTTTTGGGGGGGGGGTTATTTTGAAGCGAGGACCACCGGGCGGGTTCCCGAGTGTTTCCCGGACGTGTGGTTTTTTTTTGGCGGCGGCGGCGGTGATGATGGCCTGACACTGACGCCATCCACAGGGAGCTGCGGCGGCCGTGGAGGAACCCTCTAAAATAATAAAACCGGCGCCATCTTGCCCGCTTCCCTCTCGGCATTGTTTCCGTGCCCCTTGTCTCTCGGTGAAATTATTCATCTTCGCATCGTTGTTTTCTTTTCATGTCTTTGTTTTCGACTCAGAAGGCGAATTGTAAGTGCGCGCGGCGGATTGACAGCCGCCGGGCGAGCGCCGAGTCGTCAGTTCAAAACCGAGGGCAACGTCGATGGGGTTCAGAGGCGTGATTTGCATAACATCGCCCGAGTAAAAGCCGCAAAGAGAGAAATCCTCAAAAAAAGGCGCTTACGGTTTACTTCAAGCTGATGTGTGTTTCATCTCCCGAATTTTTGAGTCGATCCGGACCTTCGATCCGCTCCCACACATCGAGCTGCTTTAAAATACAGCACAAATATAACTGGGCTGGGTGGGCGGCGGGCGGGGGAGGGGGTCGCCGCCGTCATTAACAGTATACTTCAGATGAATTCACCGGCTCATTCGGAGGCGATCTAGGGTTTTGGCACAGCTGCTCTTCGGTAAATTAGACAAATGACTCCGCTAAAGGTCGACTGATAAAAACCAAACAATCAAAATAAAGGTTGAATTTATTCCATCTAAACGGAAAAGGTCACGTGACCGTATTGTTGCATTAATGAGAGCTGATTGTTTCTGCGCGAGCGGCGCCTTTCCTCCTCCTCCTCCTCCTCCTTCTGGGGCTCCGACAGGTGAAACGGTCAGAATGCCAAGTGTTCCCGCTCTAGTTCTCCACATTCGAACGTCAACATTATTTAAAAGATACATTCCTCTGACAGTCCATCATGACTCAGGTGCATCGGGGAGTTGTCGACGGGCTTCGCCTGAGGAGGGGAACAACAGAGTTGGAAATTATCACAAGGAATATATATTTTTTTTTCCTCATTCACTGATTTTCTACGCTGCTTATCCTGCAGTCAAGGTTGCCGGGAGGCTGGAGTCTCTCCGAGCTGTGATTGGGCGAGAGGCGGGGCTCAACCTGGACCGCTCCATCACATACAGCCTCCCTCTAGGGACACTCAATTTCAACTGAAGCCTTTTGCAAATGCCCCGGAAAGATGATCCACGGGAGATCCCTCACCGGGGTTCGGCGTCTGGAGCCGGGAATCTAACCGCCGACCTTCCGATCCTCCGCAGGGGCCTCCGTTGCAGATTACCGCCATTCATCTGCAACACGCGCTCGGGCCGCGACCTTCGCCGGCCGCCGAGCATCTTTTCGCTCTCACTTAGAGCCCGTCCTTGCCGTGCGTCGGCCGGCGGCGCCGTGAAATCGCTGGGGTCGGTATTCAAACGACGGTAAAAATGTGTAAAATGCGAACGGCGTGAGATTGGGACGGATCGGCAGACGTGTCGCGGGCCGGCGTCTCCCCCCGCTTCCTCGTAGGCTCTCTGCCAGATTTGATCTTTACCTACTCAGTCAGTGACGGCTCGCGTTTTTTTTTTTTTTTTTTTTTAAAGAGGGGACCCCCTCCTCCCCTCCAACCCCCGATAACGTCCTCCGCCACTCGACCCAGCTGGAACCGGCTCCTCAAGGGTCCTTCGCTCGCACCGCGCACTTCCGTCGGCCTCCCGCCGTTCGCGGAGGGATCTGAGGTCACGGCAGCCGCCCTTCAGCGCACCCTTGTTTGTCGGAGCGAAAACCGCGAAGGACGGCCGCGGATGAATCTCCAGTTTACCTATTTATTTTGTCTATTTTGTTGTTCCTCCCCCTCGGGCTCGGGGAGAAAAAATGCTGTCCGGTTTTAAAATGGAAAAAAAACCAAACAAATGGAAATAAGGCAGGCGCGTTGAAGCCTCTGTGTTTGAGCCCGCTGATGCTCAGCAGCAGAATGAAGGAGTTAATCTGCCTTCTGTCCATTTCAATTAAAGGCAGGGAGGGTTAAAACTCCGTGTCAGTGCACTGCAGCCTGCAGATTGCCTAATCTGTGAAAGCGAGCCTGCTGCTCGCTTAGAATATTACGCTGGCTGATTTAATGTCCCCCTCTGTCTTCTTTTTTTTTTTTTCTCCTAGGTAAGCATTTTCTCGCCGCCGTGCCCGGGGAGGGGGGTCGCGAGGCTCGCGGCGGCGAGGGGCCGGGGATGACTGATTGAGGTGATGTACTGCAGTGTGTCCAAAACACTACCGAGTCGCCGGCGGGGTTGATTACTCAACACGCTGACAGCCCAGGACTCGGGGGGGGGGGGGCAAGAGATGTAAATCTAACCTCCAGTAAGTATTTTAACTGCCGCGGTGTCTTTAACACAAACGACCAGAGTCCTGCTCGCTCAGAGAACGGCTGAAGTGCGAGGATGCAGCAGGTAAACAGAAACAAAACCGATATTTTCCCTTCCTATTCCGGACTGAGACGGCGCCGCGTTCGAACGTCGGCGTCCGCTTGAGGACGAATCTGTCAACCGGCAACTGAGGCCAAATGCATTCGCAACCCCCCAAAAAACAGGAGTTTGGGCATCGGCCTCCTCGGGTCTGGTTTTCTGGTTGTGTTTCTGCGGGAGACGGCCAGGCGTCATCACGTCCCGGTGCTACTTTGTCCAAAAATGAAAGGCAAAAACTTCATCTGCCGTTGGAGTCGAGGATGAGATGCTGTCCTCTCCTGTCAGCTGTCCAAAGAAAGTACGATATTGATTCCTACGGCTGTTTTCAATGGTGATTTGGAAGGCGGCGGCGGGCCGTTCATTTCCTGGTTATGGAGTGAAGCTTCGGCAGACTGGCCCGTCTCTCGCCCTGTCATAGAAACTGCATTTGATTGGAGCGCGGTCAGGATCCCGCTTCTTTGCCCGTGATGCCGCATCGAGCTTAAAAAAGAGGGGTTTATATCCCGCCGCCACCGAGGTGGCGATGCGGAGCCGGAGCTCCTTCCACATCACTGCGGCGGCCGGGGGCCGCGGAGGGGCCGCGGCGCCGAGGGGCCGAGCCTCCATTATGCATGAGGCCCGACCGCCTTTCACCAGCTGTCACCGAGCTGACCGCTGAATCCCATCTGCACCCGCGGGTCACAGCCGACCATCGGGGAGGCTGTAAGATGAGCCCGCTGACACGGAAACTCCCGCCCCGGATCCCGCTTACCGCAGTCCCCCCTCCCACTCCCGCTGCCGCTCCCAGGAGCCGTTTCCCCTCGTCGGGCAGCGGCGGTTTGCGAAGGGGGTCGAATTTAGCGAGTTTTAATCCCGCCGCATGTCTCGCAATCGTCTAATGAGGGGGAAAATCCCGGAGGGATCAGCGATTGTGAGCACAAACACAAGGTGACTTAAGTCCCTCCGCATGTGCGTGGACGCTAAGATGCTCCGACAGCCCGCGAGCTCGCCGCGGATCCGCCGCCCTCCCAAAGAGTCGCCCGTCCCGCCGCCCTGTCTGTATTGATGATGTCACGGCTCCGATAATCGCCGTCTGTGCCGCAAAAGGGGTATTGTCTATTCAGCACGTCTAAAAGCGGCCCGCTGGAGCAGATGGCGCTGGAGGCGGGAGACCGGCCCCGCTCCTCACCTCAATCTGGAAAGCAGGGCTCATCGCTCCCCGGGTGCAGCGAAAGAGACTCTGCTGCGGGCGAAACAAGCGCAGCGAGGCTCCGCACAACAAAACAAAACCCGCATCGTTTCGGGACGCGGAAAAACCGGACGCGTCGTGTTCGCTCGCGCCGCGTCCCGCCCGGCTGCGGCAGAAGCCCGTCCGCTTTTTACCCACGTGTGTTTGAACGCATTCGAAGCTCCCCAGGAAATCTATAGATTCGTCTTAAAAAGCACTGGCCTTCACCGCAAACACATTCCGCACAGCTTGTCGCCCACCAGAACGTCTCAAGACTAATCCTTATCAGGGAGCCTTTGTGCTCCGGTGTCTGATTAAAGAGAATCGAGGGGACTCCATTATCTGCGCTGCACCGCAGCTGTGCAGCTAATTAGAAAAATGCCCCCCCCCCTCCGGGGGGAAAAAAAAAAAAAATCTCTGATTACATTTTAAACATTCACGCTAAGAACATCCCTTTAAGCGTGTTCGCAAAATGTATATTCAGTTACACGCCATCAATATTTTTGAGGAATCGATGAAAACCGCAGCTGTTTGGATTTGATACCATCATTAATAATAAGTATGGATTGTTGCGGCTCTGACGGAGCTCCTCTTTCCGTCCCGGACGCCGTCCGCCTCTTCAACAGCTGACGGCATTTCACATCGGCGGGCGACCTCTGAGCGCCCCGCTGTCATTCATCCGTTCGTTATCCGCGCCGCTTGGCCCGCGGTCAGGGTGGCGGGCGGGGGGGCGATCCAGGCTGTGATTGGACGAGAGGCGGGTTCGTCCTGGACCGGTCCATCGCATACAGAGGCTTAAACATTCGCTCTTACCGAGGGTTCGTGAAGGTCACTTCGTCCGACTACAAAATAACAAATGCGGACACTCGCGATTCCCACGGGTGACGCTCGCGTCTTTAGTTTTTTTTTTTCCCGTCTTCCTGCCGTGGCCACGCAGCAGCGATCCCATTCCACACCTCCGCTCTCTGTGAAGGCTTCAAAATAAGAGCTGAAGGCATCTACTGCGGCTGAAAAGAACAAGTTCAGAAAGATAGGTTGCACTTCCACTGCGTGGCCGAAAGTATTGTATCACCCGCCTCGACCGGCAGATGAACTTCAGTGACCTCCGTTCCTGATCCACAGGCTTCAATATGAGGTGGCTCCACCCTTTGCAGCTACAACAGCTTCAGCTCCTCTGAGAAGAATGTCCACAAGGTGGACCATTCTTCCAGAAGCACATTTGTGATGTTGGAGGAGAAGGTCTGGCTCTTAGTCTCCGCTCCCATCGGGTTGAGGTCAGGACAAGTTCCTCCACAGCAGACTCCGTCATCCATGTCTTGACGGAGCTTGTTCTGTGCACTGGTGCTCAGCCATGTTGGAACAGGAAGGGGCTCCAAACTGTTCCTACAAAGTTGGTAGCCTGGGAACGTCCAAATGCTGATGCTCTGTATCGCTTCAGCATACAAAGGCATTTCGGACGATTCCACGCTCCCAGCTTTGTGCTGCGGAGGGAGGTCCGACGAGGCCTATGGACTGGGAATGGACGTCACTTCAGTTCATCTGCCAGTCCAGGCAGGTGAGCGAGTGCTTGTGGTAATATCATGTTTATCGACTGCACCTTGTCCGATGACGTTGATTTCGAGCAGGAACCGTGTGACCGCACGTTTGCCCTCCATTGTTATTCTGCTGAAAAGGTAGTAGATACGCAGGGACTGAACGTGTGTGTGTGTGTGTGTGTGTGTGTGTGTGTTGTATTTAATATATGAAACATAGGAAAACAGGAGATGAATATTGATCCCCGGACGGCCCCGTCACTCTCAGCTGTGGTGCCAATCAACATCACGACAACGTGAATGCAAACATAACCCCTCGCCACACAAGCAGCCTCATTTACACGCCACCCACCGTCGGGCCAATCACGTCACGGCAACACGCTCCCCCCGCGGGGGGGTTGGGTGTCCGCGGATAAAATACCTCGGCGGCGCAACCGCTGCATTTTTAAATATCCAGGTACATTTTTAGCAAACCATTATCTTCCTCTTCATGTTTAAGTTATTTTTCAATGAATGCATGAATTTTATGCTGATATCTGACGGCCTGGAATGTGTTCTGTCTGCATGCCGTGCACCAGATGCATGGATGTCATGGAGAGGCGTGCATGTAGGGCCGCTTTCATTCTATCGTAGTAGAAACAAGATCATGCAGAGAAATGACACCTTCCACCCCTCTTTTTCTTTTTTTTTTTTTTTTCTGCACCGCGCTTAAAAGAAACGCCGCGTCGTTGGAGAATCGGGGGGGGGAGGACTTTCTCGAGAAAACGCCGTGCCTGAAAGCTAGTTTTGCATGGGAACACAAACAATGGGAAAAGGTGCAGTTGAAACAATGAGGTCATTAGAAGCCGGTGCACGGCGCAGACATCGCCGCCACAAAGGGACGGAGATTGGCCAATTATCGGGAGGAAGTAAAAATGCGATGGTATAATTGGCAGAGCCATTAATTGGACTATCTATAGCCCCGGGCATAATCCAATACAACCAATACATCGACTGCGGCGCGAGGATGTGTACGGACGGGCAGCCGGTTCTCCTTTCATTTATATTTATGCGCGGCGTTTGGTAAAATATGACACCCGGACGCCGTTCTGCGATCTGACCGCGCGGCCCGATTCCAACGGTGGCCACGAACGGTGGCGCCGCGCAACATCCCGGACGGCCAGCGGCCCGGAAATATAGCACCCGTCCCCCTCCGTTCACTTATTTACCCCACCGGGCCCGCGGATGAATCTCCGACAGCCTGTGTGTGTGTGTGTGTGTGTGTGTGTGTGTGTGTGCGCATGCGCGGTATTGTCGTCATATGTTTTACCGAAGGTGGTTGTTTTGCGCTGCAGAGTTATGGACCAATTTAGCATTTGCCGTGCACTTAGAGGATGCGGGTGATCGTAGCATCGTGCTCTGGAGGTCGTGCACGCGCCGAGATGCTCCGCGTGTGTGTGTGTGTGTGTGTGTGTTAGTGCGTGTGTGTGTGTTTGTTTTCCCATCGTTTCGCTCGTGTTGGCCGTGCGCGCACTCATGCTGTCAGCGGAAGCTGACGGAGCTGCACTCCTCCTGATCCATCAGCTGTGACGTAGCGCTCTCCTCAATCAGCGCTGAGGGCTGTAATTCATGGCCGCCGCCGCCGCCGCGGGTGGTGCCGAGGCCGCCCTCCTCCCCCGGCCCTTCGCTCGGCCGCTGCCCAGACAGTCAGAAATGATTGCCCGAGATTGTAATCACCGGGGACGACCTCACTTATACGACGCGGTGACCTTGCACCAGACGATGCTTATTTGATGATCTTGTTGCGAGGCCTGACAGGACATCTGTATTTTTTAACCCGTATCCTCTGGAAGACGGCGAGTCGGGCTCGATATTTTATAGACAGGGAGACAAACAGTGGCGTTTGCTTTTGTTTTGGGATTCATGGAGCCGCGGCCGGGGTGCCGGAGCCGGATTCCCAATTTTCGGCGCGAACCACAGAGCGAAGCGGCGACTGATAGATGAGATTCGGGCGCTCGCTCAGGTAAAATTGATGCGGCGGCTCATTTGGCGATGATTGTTTGTGTATGAAACCGCCAGCGCTCCCGTTCCCGTCGCCCACGAACGGCGTTCCGTGCATCAACATAAAGCGCTGCGGAAATATCAACCTGTTTTTGAAGTATAATGCGAACACAACTTTCGCCGCGCAGAACTTTATAGTTTTCTAACAGCTGTGTTATCTCTTTTTTTTCGGCGCTATCCCGCAAGCAGTTAGCGCGCATCAGATCGACGCGGGAATGCGAAGGGAGGTACTTCTTCTTCGTCTCGGTAAACAAACAGCCCCGCGGAGAGACAGATAGACGGACAGGGCCAAGACGTGACCCCACCCCCCCCACCCCCCAAATCCCCTCCCCCGCAGCCTTTTGCTGTACAAGCAATGGCGGCACAATAATCGACGGGGCGCAAAATTGTAAAGGTGGGTTTAATGGCACGCCTTTTGTGATGTGGATAAAACACGAGAAGGCGCCGATGTTGTTTACCAGTGTTTGGGATCGAGCGGGATTGATGGAGGGGTGGGATTGGCGGAGGGGCGGGGGGGGAGGGGGGGGGGGGGGGGGGAGGCCCCAGGGGGTGGGGCCCAGGTTTTTGGGGCGGCCCTCCAGCTGGGGGGGGGGGGGGGGGGAAAGGGG
>CAAKHD010001999.1:4455-16868 GCA_901007705.1 Fistularia tabacaria
TTTTTCACGCCAAAGTTTGTGTGCGCGTGTGTGTGTGTGTGTGTGTGTGTGTGTGTGTGTGTGTGTGTGTGTGTGTGTGTGTGTGTGTGTGTGTGTGTGTGCGTGCGTGCGTGCGTGCGTGCGTGCGTGCGCATAGCTCACCGCCTGGGTTCTCTTGACAGATGCGATGCAGATTAGACATGTAACGGCTCCGGACTGGAATAGGTCGCTTACGTACTGACCAGTTCTGGCCAGGCCGGACTCATCCCCACCTTGTGGAGACACACACACACACACACACACACACACACACACACACACACACACACACACACACACACAGTTATTTAGTGTTACCTGGAGTGTTACCAGGGTTTATTCATGTACTTGCTATCAATAGAAAATTGCTTTTATTTGGCTTTTTCCCCTCCATTGTCTCCCGCTTATCCTCCTGAGGGTAGCGGGGGCTGTAGCCTATCCCAGCAGCCATCGGCAGGAGCTGGGTTCACCCTGGACTGCTGCTCGGCAATTTTTCCAACGTTTACAATGGTTTGGGACAGTGGGAGGAAAGCGGAAGTTTGGACAGTGGGAGGAAAACTCCACACGGAAAGGTCCCTGGTGGGAATCGCACCAGGTTCCTTGTTCAGTGAGGCAGAAGAGCTAACCGCTGCACCGCCTTTTCTTTCTCAGATAACTGCTCCTCACCTGTCTGACTGGTGTAGGTGGTGAAAGTGGATGCCAGGATCTTCCCCGTCTTTTCATCCTTGTTGCCCCTGTCGTTCTCTTCCTCTTCCTCATCAGAGGAGGCAGAGCTGAGGTGGCTCTCGACCAGCTGCTGAGCCGCGGCCTGGTTTGACCTCCTGATCTCTTCAAACTTGGACTGGGCCGACGCACCTGCGGAGCGGAGACATCCGTTCACCGTGACCTCCAGCCTTACAGAGTTTCTTTCAATAACACAACCGTAAAGGATAAGGAAAGACCTGCAATTAACCCTCAAATGAGGGTGAGAGGGGTTACAGCGGTCGAGAAGAAGAATCCAGGTTATCATTGACCACAGTCTTTACTGTGCGCTTCCCGCTTCATCACCTGGCTGAGCTTCAGCCACGTCCCCGCTCTTCATCCTGCTTCCTCGGCCTGGCCTCTCTCGCTCCTTCTGCAGAGGGCGTGACCGCTCCCCTGGGGCGTCCTGGGCCCGGCCCCGGCCCCTGCCCTGCTGTCTCCAGGCGGGCTCCATGGCAGCCAGCTCACAGCCTCACTGGAGAGGATCAGAACCAGAGTTCAGAGGTCACAGGTCCTCCACCTTCATGGACTGCCCCTCCCTCCTATTTCAACTGGAGATGTGTCCGATGATTTTCAGAAGAACCGTGAAGAAAGAAAGGCCAACAGTTTGACAGACAGATCAAATAATCTCCAAATGATCATTAGAGAGGTGGTAAACCTACTCTGTCATAATTTCTCCCTGAACACCCGGGAGTGTTTTCTGGCCCGAATTTTACCTCACTATCCAAGGGAGTGTGTGTGTTTGTGTGTTCCTGCACATCGGCAACAGGAACACGTGAAGTTAGAGGTTTCAGTGTGTGTGTGTGTGTGTGTGTCTTTCCCGGGTCTCGGCGTGTCTCAGGGAAAACCTGGGCCAAGCCGACGTGGTCCTCCTTCCCCGGCTATCCCCACTCCCCCCGCGGGGAGGAAGCCTTCTCCGCGATAAGACGCTGAAGTCGGAAAGCAGGTTACACAGATGCTAGCTACCGGACCGACGGTATGTAACACCGAGGTTAGCTACCGTAGCGACTGTAACACTGAGGCTCGCTACCGGAGCGGTAATATGTAATACCGAGGCGAGTTACCAGACCAACTGTATACAAAACTGAGGCTTGCTACCGCAGCGGTAGTATGTAATACCGGGGCGAGCTACCGGAGCGGCTGACATGTTACACCGAGGTTCGCCTCCCGGGACCGGCTAGCATGTTAAACCGGGGCTAGCTACCGGACCAACTGTGTACAACACTGAGGCTAGCTGCCGGAGCGGCTTACTCGCAACAACGAGGTTCGCCTCCCGGGTCGGGGAGCAGACCGTTCCCGACGTTCGTTGCCGCCGTTGCGGCTCTCTAGCTGAAAGGCTCACCGGAACGGCAGTCGGTCCGCCTTTTACTGGAGAACGGGAGTCATTTCAGCCGGTTCCAAAGTTGAACGCTCGTCGACAGCGGCGCCCTTCCTGCTCATGCGCAGTAAGTCGTGATGCATGCCGAGACCTGTAGTCCGTTAGAGAGACTGTAAAGGCGCATAGATGCAAATTGGACTACAAGTCCCAGCTTGTCCAGAAACGTACGGTCAGTGCGACGTGTCAAAAGGGACCCATTCTCAACCCCTGGGATGTTCTCGAAAATGTTCTTGTCGTGGCAACTGGACCTGAAGTTCTTCACTGGAAGACGAATCACCCCCACCCCATGAACTAAAGAAGCCCCTCGGATGAGGGGTGAAACGTCTTCAAGGGAAGAAATTCAAGTCCAGTCTCATCATTTCATCAGTTGCCACGACAAGAATTCCCCATGACCTGGATGACTGAGAACCTCCGCAGTCAACCTGTGGGATAGTTACTGATCCTAATCCTTTAATCATAACGTGTTCTGAGCTAATCCACGTTCATATAACGAAATTGTTTCCCAAGACCTGTGTTGAAGTGCAAAATTGTAATAAATTACAGCACGAAAAATAAGACCCAGCCAATCCGCCGCAATACATTCAATAACAACATTAAACCATATCCATATCTTAATCCTCAAAACCAAGGACTGACCACAAACACATCCGCCTGCCTCCAGGTCGTCTGACATTCTCTTTGCACTTCGTCTTCCTAATCAGGGCTCGGTATACTTCCACATACTGATCCGGCAGAGGTTTTTATGTCCACCGCCCTCCAGACACAACCCTCTGCATACACCCGGGCCTGGGACCGGCACTGGAGGTGTGTGGGCCTGTAACGCCCAGGTGGCTGGAGTGTAGGGAGCTGCAAACATACATGCGTTTCTTCAAAGCTCCTGTCACTGATGAAGCCGAGAAGGTGGGTAGGAAGAAGAAAATCTGTCAATGCTTTTGTCTTGTTGTAGACAACTAGATCACCCAACACACTCACAGTGGTCAGGGGCAGATCCTCAGATGAAGACACACTGCATCCATAGCACGTTAACTCTGAGACGAGGCGAGCTTAGGCAGATCATCGCCGGTCCGGGACCCACATGCAAGTGACTGCAACACGTGTAGACTGAAAGGAAGGTCTGGATTTAATCCTGAAATATAACCCCAGTTTCAGTTCCGACCTTTTTGCCATGAATCTGATGAAGATGTGGTGTAGAAGAGAGATCGATCACGAAGAATTCCAGAACATCTGTTTGAAGGTCTGGGCCTCAGCACTGGAGGACATGTCAAGTTATAAAGTATGCTCACACTAAGTAATTGTTGAGGAAAATCCTAACAGATGAAAGTAAAGGAAGGTGTTGTGTGTGTGTGTGTGTGTGTGTGTGTGTGTGTGTGTGTGTGTGGCCGCAGTGTGAAGACAAAAAACACTCAAAGGGATTCTGACTTCAAGCTCTTTACTCGAAAAGCCGGGCAGAAACCCAAAACAACCGTGGCATAGAGACGACTGGGGGCGAAGCATCGGCAGCAGGCCGCGGACAAAACGCCACGCCACCAGGGGAAACCCTGACCCCCTGCTTGGCCTCCACGCCACCAGGGGGCAGCGGAGAGGCAGGAAACTAGAAGCTGCTGACTTTCATTACAGTGCAGCCCAGCTCTACGGCTCACTATCACCTGCGGGAGCAGGCTGGTCCTCACGTACCCCGACCTTTCCGAGACTCAAGTTCTTGAAGGGGGAGAAGACGGTTGTTTTCGCCAAGATGTTAGAAATGATGATTCATCACTGCTTCCAATCGTTTCATAATGTCCCAATTAATTGATCAATATTCGAGAGCCGTGAAAGGAATGCTCCGGTAAATAGTTGTAAATAGTTATAGTTAGCGGACGCGGCGCTCCAGGTCCATTGGAAGGTGGACGTGGGTTTGCAGGTCACTCTGTGACTGACAGGCGAGCAGGTTAAGGCCCCCTGAGCGCGTAGATAATGCATCAACGGATGAATGATACATACCACCACATAAATGCTTCATTTATGATTTCACAAGTGGTAGCCAAGACAAAGCCTACTCCTGAACATCTTTGGTTGTATTTGATAAACTATACCATGTACTGGCAAAGTTGGCGTTAACATGGAGCGTGCTCTTGAATATCCCCATATTTAATGCAATAAATGATAGACATGTAATAATAGAAACACGAAAGACGATCAAATGATATGTAAAAGCCTATTACTGTTTCAATATATGATCAATAGAATGAGTCAAAAATGAGTTTGACTGATGACGTTCATGACGACACCGGAACTAAAGACTTGGTCTCCTGTGAAAAAGTAAATCTCCTACTCCTTCTCTGCTTTGGTGGGCGGGGCTTCGCTGGGCTGGTCGCTCGGCGGCACCAGCTTCCTCTCCAGCCGGGTGACCCGGTGCTTGAGTTTGCTGTGAGTGGCCTCGTGTTCGGCCAGCAGGCGGGCGTAGCGCGTCTGCAGGCTGTCCAGCGTGCTGGTCATGCGCTCCACCTTCTCCTCCATCTCCTTGGGGTCAGGACCCTGGGCTGCCACCTGCAGGGAGGACCAGGCGTTGCTTCACTTCCACACAAAGAGGGAAAAGGTGCACATCACGGAGCTCCTCCCCAGGACCGGACGGAGTGATGATCACAGGGTACATGAAGCGCCGTCATCCGAAACCTTCTTCTCATGTTCCTGGAATTTCTGGGCCAAAGTTTTCCACACAAACGTCTTTCTTTCAATGAAGCAAGAACAACAAGCAGCTCCACCAGTCGTACATCGGAGAAGGGCTTTCGGTCACTCGTAGCTTTTCCTCACACCACAAGGTCATCAGATCATGTGACCCACCTCCAGGTCCAGCAGACCGTCCTTCATCAGGATCTGCCTCCCTTTCTCCTCCAACATGGCTTTGGCGTCGGGGTACTCCGTCAGCGCCTCCATCAGGTCGTCCTTGGAGAGGCAGAACAGGTCGGAGTAGCCGATGCTCCTGATGTTGGCCGTCCTGCGGTTTCCCGCTTTGCTGCCTGCCAGGAGGGAAGGAGTTGGGTCAATACCCCCCGCTGCGGGCTCCGCCCCCAGGCTCCGCCCATCTGGCGGGACACCCCAGGCTCACGGCGGCCATGGTGACCCTTCATTGTGTCTGGGTTTCCCCACATGTTCTGCCTCACAGTCGGACATGCGCGAAGGAAACGTGGTGTCACCATGACAACAGGACGGCGGTGGAGGGCCGCACACATGGACTGCTGCTACAGGCCTGGTGGGCCGAGCAGGTCATCTCAACCAGGAGAACGTCTGGTGAAAGCGCTCCATCGTGGTTTCGGGGTGCCCTTGATGTCGGGGTACGTTCTCACCTTTAATGGCCAGGATGCTGATCTCTCCAAAGTAGCTCCCGTCGCTCAGGACAACGAACTGCTTGATGCCATCGTCGGCGACGACGGCCAGCTTCCCCTCCTTGATGATGTACATCTCTCGGCCGATGTCGCCCTTCTTGCAGATGTAATCTCCGGGACTGTAAACCTGGGGCTGCAGCTTCAGCACCAGCTCCACCAGCAGGCCGGCCTCGCAGTCGGCAAAGATACGGACCTGCGGGGGGAGAGGAACGGATGCCTCTTTGGCCCGCAACGCTGGCGGCTTCCACCACCGCCGCTCCGAGCCCATCTCCAAAAGTTACCGACAAGCCCACGGCCGCCAGATGTTACCCGAGCCAGCCCTCAAAGGAGATACCTGAGAAAACACCACCAACCGCCCTGACCCTGGAAAAGCGTGTCTTTCCCTCGAGAACAAACATCTTAATGTGAGACCTTCTTCAGGGTGTCCAGGTGCACGTTGATGGCGATCTCAGCTCTCAGTTTGTCCGGCAGGAACTTCAGGACCTCCCGTTCATCCACCGCCTTCTTGTTGGTCCACAGGAAGTCAAACCATTTGATGACACGCTTCTCCAGGTCCTTGGTCACCTGAGGGGCGGAGGCAGGTTGAAGGGTGGCCTCGGTCCACCCGAGAAGACTCAGCTGCACACCGACCTTCCTGAAGCTCATGTACTGCTTGATGGCGTCGATCCGAGCCTGGAAATCTGCCCTGGCCGCGTTCATGTTGGTGATCATGGAACCCACGTTTCCCACGATGGTGGCGAAGATCAGCACGCCCACCTGGAGGACAGAGGAGACCAGCAGAGAGTGGAGGAGAGCGGAAAGCTGTCTGATCGAAAGCTCCTCAACACAGACAACCACATCTTCTGCTGCCACTAAGAAGCTGAGCTCAAAGCAAGCTTCTTCCTCATCCTTCCCTGGTGTTTGGCCCGTGGGGCTGCAGGCTCTCGTACGCTTCGGTCCAAGCCGACTCGCGAGGCTCAAAGCGGCCGGTCCGGCCGAAAGCGGCTCTGAAACCGGGACCCACCAGGAAGTCGGTGACCACGAAGAAGTACTCGGAGTTTTCCACGGGCGGCGGCGTCTCTCCGATGGTGGTGAGCGTCAGCGTGGACCAGTACATGCTGTAGGCGTACTTTCTCACCAGCCGGCCGAATTCGGGGTCGACGGGATCGGGGTAGACGAACCTGTCCGAGCCAAAGCCTGCAGAGATCCGAGCGGATGTTAGAGGGGCGTCCGGCCCCCGACCCCGGTTCCCCCGGACCCCCTGGACCCCCCGGATCCCCGGGACCCACCGATGGCCTTGGAGAAGGAGTAGTACAGGCAGGCGTTCCAGTGGATGATGATGACGATGTACATGACGAGGTTGGAGATCCGAAGGGCGTTCGGGTAGTTGGTCCTGGTCTCCGTCCGCTGGAAGAACTCCAGCATCCTGAGAAGAAAGGTGAGGGTGACTGAGGCCACTGATGCGTGTGCGTGTGTGCGTGTGTGCGTGTGTGTGCGCGCGTGTGTGTGTGCGTGTGCGTGTGCGTGTGTGCGTGTGTGCGCGTGTGTGTGTGTGTGTGTGCGTGTGTGTGTGTGTACCTGTTGAAGCGCAGCAGTTTGTTGAGGCGGATCTCGGGGAAGGTGAAGCCCAGCTGAAGGTACAGGAGGTCTGTGGGAACCATGGAGGCCAAATCCAGCTTGAACTGGAAGCTGACAATGTAACGTTCTCGCAGCTTCTGCTCGTCCTTCACCAGCAGGCCCTGCTCCAGGTAGCCTGCAGACACACCTCAACGTAAGTCAGAGAGTGTGTGTGTGTGTGTGTGTGTGTGTGTGTGTGTGTTTGTGTGTGTGTGTCTCCACACCTGTCCTGGTTCTGAAGATCATGTCAGCCACGTACGTCAGGTCACAGATCAGGTCTATGATGAACCAGTACTTCAGATAGTCCGTCTGCAGCTCCTCGAAACATGCCCTGCCACACACACACAAACACACACACACACACACACACACACACACACAGTCAGTGTTTGAACCTCCTCCTTCGAGCGTGGTCATGTGACCCAACCTGGCGATGATGAAGGTCCAGTTGTACATGACGGGGATGGTGATGATGGCCAGCCAGTAGTAGTAGGTGTTGGTTGCAGGGTCGAACACTGTGATCTCCTTGGGTCTGGACAGATGATTGGAGGTCATCATCTCATTTCAAAAACCAAAAATGGAAAACAAGATCAAAGTGTATGGATGAAACTCACGCAGCCTCCTTCTCCTTCTCCTTCTCCTTCTTCTCCTTCTCCTTCTTCTCCTTTTCCTCCTTCTCCTTCAGTTTTCTCTCCTTCCTCTCCTTCTTCTCCTGCTTCTCCCTTCTGGACGACAATCAAGTCATTTCAAAGTCAGAGCACCTCCTCCGGCTCAAGGGGACAGGAAATCCAACACGGAGAAGAAACCTTCTTGCACGTGATGGAGCCCAGAGCCCAGCGGCTGGAGACACACTGAGACGTCCAAACAGGATATTGATTTTCTTTGGTCAAAAAAGACAACTCACTCCCTCTTCTCTTTCCTCTCCTTCTTCTCTTTCTTCTTCTTCTTCTTCTCTTCCCTGGAAGACACAGGAAACATCTGAGTTTGTGTCCTTCAGCCGGTCTGCTTCTTGTCCTGAAGGCAATGATCTGCTGCTGCTGTTTGTGCCTGTTCCTCACTCTTTGTCGTTGTTGTTGCTGTTGTTGACGTTGAAGGGTTCTTCTGCTCCGGACCCTTCAGGCGTCCTGAAACGCAGGAAACGCCCTGCTGTCATTGGACGTTACCATGGAAACAAGTCGGCGTCTCTCTTTCCAGCGGTAAGATAGAGGAAACGTGGATGACGGAAAGGGGGTTCAACCGAGAGGGTTCGAAGGTCGCCCTTCCCGTTTCCATGACAACTCACCTGTGGCTCCCCCCCGCCCGCCCCGCCTCCTCCTCCGGCAGGACGATGGTGGGCGGAGACAGCGGGGACACCTTTGCCATGGCGGCGAGCCTCCTGTCCAGTGACAAACAAAGACATCCCATAATGGCAGCGCGTCCACGGAGGGGGTCCTGGGTCTTCTGTGACCCCCGGATGAACCTACGAGACCCTCCTCACCTGTCACACCGTAATCCCTCGCTGTCTCTCACAGCCAGTGGCCATCCAACCTGATCGCCATGGAAACAGAGCGGTAGAGCAGTAGTCCTTCTACATGCGTGCACATACACACACACACACACACACACACACACACACACACACGCGGTCCTTTTTTACTCTGAAGATGAGAGAAAGTGAAGCTTCGACGGACGAAACAGACGCCTGATGGAGATAAAGAGATTAGAGGGATGATGACTGACACACTCACACACACACACACACACACACACACACACACACGCACTCACACACACACACACAAACACACACACAAACACACAAACACGCACACGCACAGTGACAAACTTCCTTGTCTGCAAGAAGTGTTAAAGTTTGGTGTTTCATAACATCAAAAAAAGAAGAATAGCAGGAATCAAACTAGTGGGGGGGGCGGGCAGAGGGTCGGGGGGGGGGCGGAACCAGGTCAGTTGTTATTAATTCCTGCTGAGTCACACACTTTGGTTTATTGGGATTAGATTTAGTGTGTGTGTGTGTGTGTGTGTGTGTGTGTGTGTATGTGTGTGTGTGTGTGTGTATAAAGCTTGAGAGACACACACATTGTAATCTGAGGACGTCCCTGGTCCTTCAAGCTCCAGGATTGGTCAGGTTTGTTTCTGGCCGCCAATGAGAGGAGCGGTGATGGACCTACAGCGGCTTCTGTGAAGGTGGCCAGAAGGGGGGGCCGGCGAGCAGGAGGAGGCTACTGGAGGTCTTCACCTATAACAGCCTCCTGCTGAGGGTTTGTTCTTCGTCCACGTCTTCATACTTGGACCTTCACGTGCAGACGAGGAGAAGGTCGATTCCATAGTGGGTCTGGGGATTGAACTTCCCTGACACACCAGAGCGGTAGGACTTGAGAGGAACCGTGGAACCGAAGGCCTCTGTGAACCATCACCTCTGTCCTTTGGGCGTTTGCAACCGGCGTATCATCCAAGAGCGAGGGACCTCTCTGCGGCAGGACTCAGGCTGAGAAGGATGGTCCAACGTTCTCTAGGTGATGGCTTAACATTCTCTAGGTGTTGATCCAACGTCCCTCAGGTGATGGTCTGACGTTCCTCCAGTCTTGAGAAGCGGTTTTCAAACATTGGTGAAATAAAGCTCAGCCTTTGCAGGCGTGGAAAGGTGTGATGTCCCTCTCTTGCCTCCAGGGGGCGCCGGCGGGCGGTTAGTGATTTCCACACACACTGAAGACACTGGGTTTCTCAACGCCTTTTTTTATTGCAGGAAAACCTGAGTTCCTTTCCTGATACAAGAGACAGAGACTAATAGGAAGCTCTGAGCCAACAGGAGCAGGGCTGGGCCGTGACGCCATCAGGCTGGCGAGAGGGCAAAAGGGCCAAATGAACAATTGGAGCGGAAACAGTAAAATCATCATGTTTAAAAAGTGATACAAGCTTCAGATTACGACGGTCAGTGACCTTAGAAAACACCCTGGAGCAGCAGCGGCACCCAAATACACCAAACCGTTAACTAGTACAGCGTGATGACATCACAAAGTAGGCGGGGTTAGAATACAAGCAGCAAATGAATACACGAAGGAAAAACAACGAGCCAATCAAAGCTGGAATAAAAAAAAAGTACAAATAAAAGATGGGAAAATCACCAGAAAGGTTTCCCGTCAATGTCGGCCGGGCGTCACGATTGTCCTGTGATTGGTGGGGAGCGAAACGCGCGCCGCCAGGCTTCCTCGGCCAATCACCGCGAGGTCCCGTTCTGAAGGAGGCGCTCCCATCGGCCGAGTCCGCCTCCTCTACCGAGACGACTCACACGTTGCCGCCTTCGGGCGCCGTGGGACGTTTTGGAAGCGAACGCACACGTGTCCGGCCGGCGGCGCAAACACGCCCGGCTGCGGAGGCTGGACTGGAGGTGGATCCTCCTCCTGCGCCCGCCGAACAAACTCTCACTCGCACCGCTTCGCTTTTCACCTCACGCTCTTCAGACCGAAGGCTCTGGCATGTCTGCGCGTGCAGTCTGAGCTCGGGTTCGAACCCCGGGTTGCCGGGGCGACCCTCTCCCGTATACATGGGTAATAGCCTCCGCGTGGCGTGGAGCGGCCCGAGGGTCGCTCGTGCCGCGCTGTGATTGGTCGGCTGCGATTGGGTGAAGAATCTACATCCTTCACAAAGATTTGTCGTCTTTTTGGTTTCTCGGCGCTGTCGTGGAATCGACAGAACGCGGGTTCTTCAACGCACGTTCCCAGTGTCCGGTGGGGGAACGTATCTCGGACATGACCTTTGTCACCGGGAAAAACTTTCGTTTCAAGCGTCTGACCTTCAGACCTGACCCTTCTAACACCTGATGTCTCCACAGGCGGCTTCCTTCCTGTCTCCCTCTCAGTGCCACCTCCTCAAACCTCCTCCGGCTTTGACGTCCGCCCGGCGCCGACCGACCCATCGCGGTCGGACTCGCCGGGATCAAACGTGTCTTCTCACCTGCTATGTGCCCCTGTCTTCTCTCACTACAGTTCCTAAAATCCCCCGGTCCTCCATCTCTTTCTGCCCTCACACACTCCAATGACTTCTCCTCCCAAAGGTCAGTGAGCTTCTGTAACAGGAATAATGTGAAGACCAGCAGCGCCACACAATGTTTCCTAAAGACTGAAACGAACATATAATTGTACAAAGCTCTTCCTCCTGTGTGGTGCGTCCCGCAGCTCTTTGGTTTGGACCGGAGCAGCATTCAAGTCCTGCGGGAAAGCAGAGCTCCACCGAGCACCGGTGGTTCAGTAGCAGTGAGTGTCCTTGAGGCGGCAGGTCAGAGAAGCTGGAACAGCTTTGACCCGGTCCCTCCAAGGGTGAAGAAACTTCAGAGGCAGAAATGCGCAAGCGTGTTGGGTCATTTCAGAAGGTGGAGATCACGTGGACCACCAGTGAGGGTACTTTTGGTCTTGGAGCCGCGCTGGTCCAAAGGGACTCCCGGACGACGTGAATGCTGCCCTCTTAAGGCTCTGCTAACCTCGGCTAGTTCCCGTTTATCTCTTTCATCGCTTATCACAACTTCAAACGAGCTTCGCTGACGTTTAGGACAGGCTAACACAGTGTGCTGCTTAGCTCGCCGAGCTATCACAATGTGCTGGGTAGCCCCCCGGGCTAACATGGTGCGCTGGTTTGCCCCCCCCCCCGGGCTAACCGTTGCGCTGGTGAGCCCGCCGGGCTAAAGCCACTCAATGTTCGTGCCATCGACCTTCCGGAAAAGCCTCCCGACTATTAGCTTCCAAAAGAGGCTAACAGCAGCTAGCCTCGTTAGCTAATGCCAATATTAGAATATCAGTGATCAATAATCAGTTCAACTCGATCTATCTGTAGCAGACTCGCTGTTTGACAACAAGTTTTCAAAACAGTGTTACTATGGTTACAGCTAACCAGTGCTAACATGCTATTTGCAAGCCAGCACACACATACACACACGCACACACACACACACACACACACGCACACACACACACACACACACACACACACACACACACACACACACACACACACACACACAGCATATCTGTCCTGCGGCCAATCTGATGCATTTGACGGAGGCACAGAGTCAGAGGTCAGAGGTCAAATAGGCGTGTCCTTGTTTTTCAGGTCTGGCGCGCTGAACTGTCGTCTCATGCGCGGGGGGGTTGCGAAGCCCCACCCGACCGGCGGCCCCGCCCCCAGCAGCATGTCGGGGGCGGGGGGCGGGACCCTGGGCAGGGCGTGGAGGGGGGGGGAGGGGGCGGGCGGGGAGGGGGGGGGGTGGGGGGGGTGGTGGACGGGGGGGGGGTCCGCCGGGTGGAGGGGGAGCCCCCGGCCCTGTGCCG
>CAAKHD010002002.1:2333-4833 GCA_901007705.1 Fistularia tabacaria
GCACCAGGGGCACAGCCGCCCGCCCCGCCCCCCCCCCCCCCCCCCACCCCCACCTCCACCACCACCACCACCACCGAAGCCGGAGGGGCAGGAAGTTCTGGAGTTCCTGAGATAGGGGATAGCTTTATCAAGAACTGAGATCTGCAGCTGCTCCTTCTGCAAGTATCTGCAGCTACTAATTCACTGTTTCTTCTCCCCGTCCACTTGGTCCAGATCTTCTGGGAGCATCTGGAGGTGTTTCCAGCCCAGAGTCATAGCCCTCCAGCTTCTCCTCGGTCTTCTCCTGCCGGTGTGGGACTTCCCTGGAACTCTTAAACCAGGGGGGGCCTCCTTACTAGATGCCTCCTCTTCTGGCTCCTCTGGATGCTGAGGAGCAGCTCCTCCACTCTGACCTTCACCTGGATGACCAAGCGAACAAGAAGGTGGGTCGTCTGCGTCTCCATGTGACTGACAGCTCGCCAGTCTAGGTTAAGCCCCGGCCTCTCCCAGCTGTGGCTCTGCCCCCCTGGTCAACAGAGGCCAAGCCAGTTTACATTTATGCTAGCAGCGGGGCAGCTTGCAGAGGAGAACCACCTGCTGATGCTCTCCCTCCCCTCCAGAACCGAGCAGCCCGGCCCCTTTATTGTCCCTTCTTCTCCTTCTTCTTCTTCTTCTCCTTTTTCCTCCTCCTCCTCTTCTTCTTGCTTATCAGTAATTGGATCTTTTATCTCCAGCGGAGCCCAAAAAAGAAAAGTTCTCCTCCTCACGTCGCCTCCCTTTGCTCTCTGAGTGTTTTGACTGATAATGCTGCCGCTCTTCCTCCTCCTCTTCCTCCTCTTCTTCTTCTCGCAAAGTCTTCCTCCCGGCAGGCCCCCCGCTCCCTCGTTCTTCCTTCTCTCTTGCTCCTTCCAGCTTTGCTCCTCACCGTGAGGAGATGATACATTATGCATGGCCACCAATGACTCCACCTTCCTCCTCCACCTCCAGAGTAATGGGATGAAGGCCGCATCATTAGAAGGGGGGGGGGGGGTTCTCCTCAGAAGTTCGACCCACAAACCTCCACAAACCTTCACACACACACACACACATGCGCACACATATACACGCATTCCGGTCCTGCAAAAGCCTTGTGGAGATGTTTTCTAGGAGGTTGCTAAGCTTGAGTGGTTCCTGGTTCCGGCTGGGTTCTCTCCATGTTCTCCCTCCATGTTCCCCTCCCTGGGCTCTCTACATGTTCTCTTACCTTGGGTTTCCATCCATGTTCTCCTACCTTTGTTCTCTTCAGGTCCCTCTACTTGGGTTCACCAGGCTGTCCAACCAGCATTCCCTCCACGTTCTCCTGCCTTGGTTTTCTGTCCATGTTCTCCACCGTCCTCCTGCAGCCTGACCTCAGACCTCTGACCTCCCTCAGTCTTTGGTGGACCTTGTGATTGACAGCTGTCTCATTAAACCCCCCCTCTCGCCATCGTATCAGCTGTGATTGGCTCTCCACGAAAGTGCAGGATGAGTCAAAGAATGAGTGGATGGATGAATGAATGAATTAATTAATCAATGGATTAATGAACGGATGAATGAATGAATGAATGAATGAATGAATGAGGAAATGGATGGATAAATGAGTGAACCGATGAATGGATGAGTGAAACGGATGAATGGATGCCCCCCCCCCTTCTCGGCCTCCTTAAAAAACTGAACATCTAGACGTTGAAGCCAGAAGCTCCCACTGTGGAGTCCCAGCTGAGGGGATCGTCCATCTTCGCTCAGCAGGGGGGAAACAGAAAACAACAAGAAAGAAAGAAAGAAAGAAAGAAAGAAAGAAAGAAAGAAAGAAAGAAAGAAAAGTAAAAGGATTTCCTGTTGCATAAGCATAAGGAAAGGAAAAATGTTTTGATTGACACAGAATTGAATTCATGCATAAACAGAGTGGAGTGATGGAGGGATGGAGGGATGAAGGAGGAGAAAGCAGGCAGGTCTGAGAACCCTGAGGAGCTTCACACCTTCTCTGCTCTGGCCTCCCTTCTTCTGCCCTGCTCTAACCACCGCCTCGGCATGGACCAAACCCTCTGAGCTCCCCCACCAACACACAACTCCTCCTCCTCTTCCTCTTTTTCCTCCTTTTCCTCCTTTCCCTCCTTTCCTCCTTTTCCTCCTTTTCCTTCTCTTCCTCCTCCTCCTCCTCTTCCTCTTCCTCTTCCTCTTTTTCCTCCTCCTCCTCTTCCTTTTCCTCTTCCTCCTCCTCTTCCTCTTTTTCCTCCTCCTCCTCCTCTTCCTCTTCCTCCTCCTCCTCTTCATCCTCTTCCTCTTCCTCTTTTTCCTACTCCTCCTTCTCCTCTTCTTCCTCCTGGCAGACAGTAAACAAACCAACCTTCACAACATAAAGCACTAAATGTCACTCTGTTTCCTCCCATTGAGTTTTCGACTGTTAGCTATTTTTCCTGAAAAACGCCGGTGAATGCCACTGAATCAGTTGCCTAGCAACAGTGAATCGACGCCGCCTGTGTGTGGTTTTTTTTTCCCTGCA
>CAAKHD010002002.1:9833-13054 GCA_901007705.1 Fistularia tabacaria
CCACCTGGCTGCCTCCCCTGCCTCCCCTGCCCGCACATCCCTGTGTTTAAGATGCTAGCTGATGCTCGCATGTTTTCATATTTTTGATTTTTCCCTCTTCCCTTCCGGTCCCGGGAAGTGAAAAGCTAGCAGTGGGTGAGGCTAACGCATGAGAAACCAATGAGAAAAAGGAGGTGGGACACAGGAAGTGGCGTCAGAAGACGATGACAGGAATTAGCTAATCAACGAACAGAACAACGATGGCGGATGTCGAAGGACGGAGAGGATCACAGAGGTCAAACTGGACTGCAGTCATGGTTGCACCGACAACAGCTGTTTGTCAGCCGTGTTTGTTTACCTTCTAGCTCTTGTAGACTTAAGTCTTTTCACCATCGGTAACCATGGCAACAGTTGCGCGGTCTGTCCTCAGCTTAAGACAGAAGCTTCCGGTTGCCATTCCTTCACAGACAACACAGCGGTCCAGGAGAGGCTGTGGGGGGGTTCCGGATCAATCCGCCAATCGGCCCGATCGAACCGGACGGACCGGGAGCAAGGAGGAGGCTCTCGGCGGAGGTCTTCCATGTGGAGATCATCGGAAGCGGCTCTGGGACGGACCCGTGCATCATCAGCCCCTGACCCGAAGGAGCAATGAGGTCCCCTTCCCGCCTCTCAGGTGCAGGTTGAACTATGCGGATTTCCCACAGAGACGAGCGTTTTCAGATCCCGCACACATCCGGCCTGACGTGCCGTATTACACTTGCAAATTTCCCCCCTCCTTTTCTTTTAAAATATCTTCTCCATGTCTTTTGGAGCCAGGAAACTTTACACGAATATTTGGTCCCGTCACAGATCCCAGCCTGAAAGGGAAGGGAAAGGCCAAATCCCCACTGCTCCTCTGGGCTTTTTTTTTTTTTATTCCCCTTTATTTATTTATTTTATTTTATTTCACTTCATCCTCAAGGACACACGTCCAGGCTCCGAAATAATCTTGCATGTAATGCAGTTCCTTAATATATCCCCGGTCCCGTCCTCCTCTGCCGCGCAGAGCTGGTGTGACAAGTTGAGCATTATATGACATCCCGTGAGACGCCGGGAAATGGGCCACGCCGCAAAGCAATATCACTCCAGCTATGAGCGGCGGCGGCAGCCTATCAGAGCCGGCGGGACGCTGAGGGGAAACGATGATGGGATTAATATTTAGAGAAAGTGTGTTTTAGCAACATCAGCAAGGGAAACGATTAAACCAATATGAAAAAAAAAAGAAAAAGGGAAAACCTGCGACGAGGAGCAGCGAGGGGAGGAAATTAGAAAGCGGTGGGCGGCAGACGTTCCCAGAGAACCCATTAGAAGACGGCAATCAAACCGGGGACGGGATGTACCACGGGGAGCCGTCAGAAGGGGAAAAATAATTGCCGGTGATTAGAAGGGAACAACAGAAGTGTTGTGGAAACACGGCACGGACACGTTTTCATTAAAATGTTTCCCCTCAGCTAAAAGCACCTCATTGAATCAAGCACGTTGTTAACTAATAAGGGTGTAGAACACGATGGAGGTGTAGTAACTCCTCCGCACTTGCTTCGCAACATTGTTCTATTTAACACCGGAACCGCCAACGGGTGAAATGTACCCGCAGAGGGTTTTCGAGCGGAAGGAACCGTTTCTCCGTGGGACAAATGAACTACCGCCCCATCTCTGGCTTGGCCTGACAGTGTGTCTGGTTGTGAAGTCGTCCGGTGGTCAGGTGGTCGGGTAGTCAAAATCAGGTGCTCAAGTCGTCTTGTGGTCAGGTAGTCATACTTGGGTGGTTGGGTAGTCAAGTGGTCAGGTCGTCAATTAGTCAGGTGGTCAGGCAGTTATATTTGGGTTGTTGGGTAGTTAAGTGATCAGGTGGTCAGGTACTCAAAGTGAGGTGATCAGGTGGTCAAAGTCTGCTGGTCAAGTCGTCTAGTGGTCAGGTAAACTGGTAGTCAGGTGGACAAGTAGTTATACTTGGGTAGTTGGGTAATCAAGTAGTCAGGTGGTCGGATAGTCAAGTCGTCAGGTGGTCAGGTACTCAAACTCAGGTGATCAGGTGATCAGGTAGTCAAAGTCTCGTGGTCAAGTGGTCTGGTAGTCATACTTGGGTCGTTTGGTAGTCAAGTAGGCAGGTGGTCAGGTACTCAAACTCAGGTGATCAGGGAGTTAGGTAGTCTGATGGTCTTAGTCAAGTGGGCAGGTGGCCATATAGTCAAGTGGTCAGGTAGTGAAGTAGTCAGGTAGTCAAAGTCAGGTGGTCAGATAGTCAGTTCGTCTGGTGGTCAGGTAGTTGGGTAGTCAGCTGGTCAGGTGGTCAGGTGGCCAGGTGGTCAAGTGGTGAGGTAGTCAGTTCGTCAGTTGGTAATGTAGTCATATTTGGTTTGTTGGGTAGTCCAGTAGTCAGATGGCCAAATAGCCAATGGTCAGGTAATCAGGTTGGCAGATGGTCAGATTGGTTGTCAGTAAGTCAGGTAGTCAGGTGGTCTGATGGTTCGGTAGTCATAGTCAGGTGGTGAGATGGCCAGATAATCAAGTAGTCAGGTGGTCGGGTGGCCAGGTAGTCAGGTAGTCTTGTAGTCAATTGGTAAGTTCCCCATATTTGGGTAATTCGGTGGTCACGTAGTCAGGTGGCCAGAAAGTTAAGTGTTGAGGTAGTCAGTTAGTCTGGTAGTCAGGTGGCCAAGTAGTCACCCAATACTTTAAAGTATTTTGTAAAGCCAAAAAACTTTGCATTAAATGTATTGATTTTTTGGTTTGCGAAGTAAAGATATTTGTTTCCGTCTTCAGGTACAGGAACGTCCACCATCTTATTTCAGAGAAAAACCAATGAGATCCCTGTCTGCTTTCCCCGTGAACACAACAGCCAATCAGATTAGAGCTCTGCCACTCTGCAGGAGATAAGGAGCCAGAAAGTGGAGGAGAAGCTTCAGTGTTTGGAGAGACAGAAGTTAATTGACTCTCCAGAACTTGCTGGGAACATTTCCATCCCCGAGACAACCGCCGCCCTCCCCTGTCACCTCCTCCATCATCTCCTCCTCTCCTCCATCAGCTCCTCTTCTCCTCCATCACCTCCATCACCTCCTCCTCTTCTCCATCACCTCCTCCATCATCTCCTCCTCTCCTCCATCAGCTCCTCTTCTCCTCCATTACCTCCACCACCTCCTCTTCTCCTCCCTCACCTCCTCCTCCCCTCCATCCTCCCCTCCTCTCCTCCATCACCTCTTCCC
>CAAKHD010002003.1:11218-28303 GCA_901007705.1 Fistularia tabacaria
CGGGGCAGCCGGCCTCCTGCCATCAAACAAATGGACCGTGGGGGCTTACAAACAAAAAGCGGAGGGAAACACAAGCCCCTTTTTTTTTTTTTTTTTTTTTTTTTTTGGTGGGACGACAGACAGGTTTGGTCGGCCTCTGCAGCGTCTCATCCCGGGATCGACGTCTACACGCCATTTTTTCTGTTTACGTAAAACATTTAAGGCGGGATAATTAAGAGAAGAACGTGACGGGGCAAGTTTGCAATCTTTTTCATTCCAGGGAAATTCCTCCCACCAGATATCATCAGCCGGGTAATCTGCCCAGCGACAAGCCTCTCTGAATTTTTTTAGGGGGTGGTTAATTTCTCCACGCAAGCTGAGGGGTGGTGCTTGTAAACAAGTGCCTGTTTTTTGTTTTTTGTTTTATTTTTCTTTTATAAAATTCCCCCCTAGTATTAGATGGAATTCTATATTTGTGCTATTGGAAGTGTCGGAAAAGATGCTCAATAAGTCCGTGTGCTGTGCAGCTCCACCTTGAAATAAGGTTGTTGTTGTTTTTTATCCACTTTACCTATTTAAAAAAAAAAAAAAAAGAATTATTTTTTTTGGGGGGGGAGTTGGTTGATGTTGCCTCAGATGAATCATTTATTTATTTATGCAGCTAATCTAAATAGCAGCAGACAGAAGGCACGTTGCCGATCTGAGCGGCTGCCCGTCAGATTCTGGTCAAGTTGTCCTCATTCATGACTCTCCGCTGTCACGTTTGTGCCAATAGTGAATTATTTTTTCAAAATATCCAAACCTGAGTGTCGGCCAACCAACGCCCCCCTCTCCCCACCCCCGAGTGTCAACCCCCCTCCGTGTGTGACGCCTCGTCTGTCGCTGTCCTCAGGCCACCAAGCTCACCTCGCCGCCGCCGCCAGCGCGGAGAGGGAACGGGAGAGGGAGCGAGACCGCGAGCAGCAGGAGAAGGAGCGGGAGAAGGAACGGGAGCAGCGCGAGCGGGACCGGGAAATGCGAGAGCGTGAGCGAGAAAGGGAGCGGGAGAGGGAGCGAGAACGGGAGAGAGCGAGCGAGTACATCCGAGCAGGTGAGCCGTTGCTCGCCGACTTACCGAGTTAACTCGTGGCTAGAGCTAGCTCCGCTGCTTTTTTTCGGGAGGCTTTACGAGTCACTTGCGTGCGTCAGGTGTCCAGGAGCAGCCCGGCCGGCCTGGGAGTCGAGGTTACCTGCACTCCCCGTCCCCCTCGCTCAGGACCCACGACGTGGTGGTCCAGCAGCGGCCGAGCATCTTTCAAGGGAAGAGCGTCATCACCTCCCTGTAAGTCCTCCCGACTATCACCTCTCCACCCACACGTCAGTCAAACCTTCACCGTCCCATTCAGTTATACATACAGCACATCAGCGAAAAGTATGTTGGTAAATACGTATGGACATTTTATTTTATTTCATTTATTTATTTTGGATTATACTGAATTACTTAGTATATATTCTATACTTTTACACTTAAAAGTTTATTTTTATTATTTTTTTATTTTTATTTTTAGCGGGTCACTGTCTTTTATGTCTCGCTGCTGCTGCTAAACAATTTCCCAGTCATGGGATCATGAAAGCACATCTCATCTGAAATTTGACCACTGCATTAATCCATCATGGATGAAGCATGAGCAGAAGGCAGCTAATGAGCCGCAGTTAGGGTTTCGGTGTTTTGCTCGATAACACTTTGATAGGCAAGGAGTATGGAACCAGGAATGTTCGGTTCAAAGGACAACCATTCTAGCCCCCTGAGCTACGCCGCCCCCTAAAATTTTTGTTATTTTAACGTTCCCACCTTTTCCGTTTCAGGCCCCACTCGGCAGCGGTGACCGCGGCAGCCCAGAGTAACTCTCGCTTCAGCACTGCTGCCGACGCCCTGGCGGCGCTGGTGGACGCCGCCGCCTCCGCACCCCCTGTGGACGTGGCCAAGGTGAAAGAGAGCAAGCACGAGCGGGAGGACGACATGGCGGCTCGGCGCGCCAACAGCCTCGCGGAGCAGCAGCAGCAGCAGCAGCAGCAGCAGGAGGCGGAGAGGCGGTCCATGCCGTACGGTGCCATGACCCTGCCGGGGGGCAAGCCCCATCAGCCATACGGCGAGGGCATAGGCGTGAAGGAGAAGGGACCCCAGACCTCCAAGTCCCGCATCGAAGAGGAGCTTCGGACGCGCGGAAAGACGACCATCACGGCAGCTAACTTCATCGACGTCATCATCACGCGGCAGATAGCGTCTGAGAAAGACTCCCGGGAGCGAGGCTCGCAGAGCTCCGACTCCTCCAGCAGCTGTGAGTTTGCTGAATGCTAGGCGCTAACTGACGTGGCTTGAGCACATTTATTTCAACCACCTCCTGTCATGGACGGGCTGGCTCGGCCTTCAAATCTTTATTACGCGGCTCCATGTTTTAGAAAACCTATTGAACGTCAAAAGAAAATTCAACAATAAATCCAAGTACTTAATTTTTTTTAACTTGAAAAACAGAAAGATAAGTTCTACTGGACTAGCAGCAGTTGCTAGTAAGAAACACAAGGGCTCAGTGTAAGCTTCTCTGTAGTGTGTAGCAGCCATTTACATTCTGTAATGCTAAGCATCTCCTTATAGCAGGGATGTTTGGTGAATTGCGGGGGGGGTCACCAGCTTGTGCTGCAAGCGGCCTCATCGCGCTGAAAAGTGACATTATACTAGCGGACAAAGGGCGCGACTAAAGGACGTGGGACCTCGCCCCGACGCCCCCATGTTCTTTTTGCAGATTGGCAGCTGCGACCCGTGTCGGGGACGTCTATCGCTCCGACATCTGAGGACGCTTATTGTTTCTAAATGCACAGCAGCAGCTGCAGCGATGCGGCCCAAACACAAAAAAAAAAAAAAAGCGACTTGACCCCTCCGGTGGCCCACAACTGTGGCTTTGTGATGGGACTGCATATAATCAGTAGTATCTTTGACGCGATCATCTAGATGTCACACTCATGAAGGACTATTGAATTATGTCATCTCTGTTTGACAGTCTTTGACCGAACCCCCTCCCCTCCCCACTCTTTGTGCCACAGTGTCATCCAGTCGATATGACAATCCCACCGGGGGGGCCATCGAGGTGATCAGCCCCGCCAGCTCGCCGGTCCAGCCTCAGCAGGAGAAGCCGGACGATGTGCAGCAGCAGCAGCAGCAGCAGCAGCAGGCGGCAGGTATGAAGTGCAGTGCAGTTCAGGGGGTCAATCAAATCCCAATGAACAGAGTGGCGATTGTCGCTCATCCAGGGCGCGATGGCATGTTTGCCCCCCCCCCCCTCACCCAAGAGGCTTCACTTCTAACTTGAGCTTGTTTTGGGACAGAAAAGCTCTAAGAATGCGGTTCCAACAAGTGTCCGGCGTAAAATCCTTTCCAGGAACTAGCCTCCTCCAGGGGAACTTTTTCGGCTTGCATTCCCACTTGCACGCGAGGGACCACGGTAGGGACCAGTGTGACGTGCACCTTAAGAGCCACACAGAAACAACATGGAGAGCAAAGTGGCCACAGCGTTCACGGACTAATAACCCATGGACTATCAGATGGTTGAAGTGGTTTTTTTTCTTCTCCCTGCGCTGCTTCACCATGTGAGGAACCCTGTTAGCCATTAGTTAACTTTGCACTTATTCTGGTCCAAAATGTCGATGTTCCTCTGCGAGCCCTGGAAACCCAACTGAGGCGTAGCAGTCCAGAAGAGCTTGGACCTCTTCGCCGCTCCATTTCTGAGAAAACAGCTGAACACTGACCTCGATACATTTTTCTAAATTGCGATGGCTGTGGCTTCTGAGTTCTGCCAATCACCAAGCACCTATGAGTTCCTCTGGAACCGTAAAAATAAGACCCAACCTCAGAGTTGGAGCTAAAGCAGTTCCAGGACTTTCCAATGCACCGAGAAATGGTACGGTTCCGGAAAAGGTTCTCGGAGCTGAGAAAAGTTCCACCGGTGTGAAGGGGACTATTATTGGGTAGATCTAGTCAGCGGGTTTAATCCTGTCCTCCTGTAGGAGCATGTAGATCAGTCGGCGTTGGCACAGAGCATCCTCACCCTGACCCCTTCCCTGCACAAGACATATCTTCTATTTCTTTTTATATTTTGCATTCTGATGTATGTACATAGTCTTTTTTTATTCTGTATCTACATCCATATTTGCATATTCTTGCTATTTCTACAATATGCACCCTTATCTGACCTGTAATGTGGTTGTGACAATTGAATTTCCCCCGTTTGGGGATCAATAAAGGCCACCTTATCTCATCCGAACAGCGGGGATGCGGGCGTACGACATGGGTCGCTACCGGCCATCAGCGGAGCCGCCGCCGCCGCCCTCCTCTCAGGCTGAGAGTTATTCCCAGGTCCCCAAGACACATCGGGTCATGACTCTGGCAGACCACATTTCGGTGAGAAAATGCGGGAGTTTAAAAACCCAACTCGTGCCCTGAGGAGGAGGAAACGCCCGGTAACAGAGCTTGCGTTGTTGTCTCCCCGTCCCCCCACAGCACATCATAACCCAGGACTTTGCCCGGAATCAGGACCCTCCAGTCTCCTCCTCAGGTTCCGCCACATTCCAGAGCGTGGTGCCACCCGTGTCTTCCTCCAGTCGAGCCAAGCTACCCAGCCGCTACAGCCCCGAGAACCAGGTCCAGGCGCCGCTCCACCACAGACCCTCGAGCAGGGTTTCCCCCGAGAACGCCTCAGACAAGCCCAGATCCAGGTACGCCGGGCCGCCGCGACACACTTCCTCAGCCAGCTTATCCGACCTGACAACTCTTCCCCCTGTCTTCGCCCTCAGGCCCGGTAAATCTCCGGAACGGGGAGGAAGGCCGATGGAGAACTACGAGCCCATCTCGCCGCCGCAGAGCTACCAGGGCATGGACAAGCAGGAGGCGGGCGGGCCCCCGCCGCAGAGGCGGGAGGCGGACAATTCAGAGATCAGGTAGGCGGCCCTGAGATTCTGCCCTCTTGGTCAGAGTTGTGAGCCTTACGGTCGGTCACGGGCTAAAAAAGCTAAGCTAAGACTGCTAGCTCGCGCTCCATCAGGGAGTGAGTTTTATTCGATTTGATGCGATGATACGCCGTTACCTGTACATCTGCTCCCCGCTCCTCCCCTTTGAGCGCCCTGACATTTAATGCCGCTCTTAATCCCGTTAAATCGATGACTTGTCTGCCCGGCGGGCAGAATGCGCCGTGGCGTTTTTTTTTTTAATTGCAGCCGAGTGGAAAAGGAGCTCTCCCTGCCAGCGGGGCACCGGCCCAGTTATCCCAGCGCTTCTAACTCTTTGCTTGTGTTTTCTTTTTTTTTTTCTTCTTCTTCTTTTTTCCCCCTTTCGGGCTGGCTGGTGTGGGGGGGCGGGGGCGCTCCAGGAGTGACTCGCGCTCTCCAGGGAGCGTCAGTTATCTTCCCTCCTTCTTCACCAAGCTTGAGAACACCTCGCCCATGGTGAAATCCAAGAAGCAGGAGATCTTTCGTAAGTTGAACTCCACTTCTGGTGTTGGTGATTCTGATGTTGGTAAGTGGGTCTCTTCTCGTCCCGTTCACCTTCACTAACCCGCTCGCAGCCATCAATTTCTGTAATATTTGCATGCCGGAGAATTTTGTGTTTGTACCGTTAATGTTATGAGCATTTTTTAACATTTTCAAGCTTGCGGAGCATGCACTTCTTCCCCTGGAGCTTTTTTTTCCTCTGTCCTCACCGGCTGACCTGTGTCCTGCAGGAAACGCTCAACCCGGCACAGAGATTTTCAACCTGCCTGCCGTCACCAGCTCCAGTGAGTAGACGATCTCTTCCATGATGGAGCTCACATTCTGTTTTTTTTAACTGGGTTGTGATCCCCCCTGCCCCTTCGTCCTCCTCCCTCCAGCAGGCAGCATCAATACCAGGAATCACTCCTTTAGTGACCCAGCCAGTAACCTGGGCTTGGAGGACATCATCCGCAAGGCCCTGATGGGCAACCCGGAGGAGAGGCAGGAGGAGCACCAGGGAGGCGTCGCCACCATCAACAGCACATCCGGCGACGGCCGCCAGGAGGCCAGCCCGTCGCCCAGCATGGGTACGCCCGCTCGCTAACGCTAATTCCCAGCGCCGGCGGGCGAGCGTGTCACGTAACGTGTCGCTGGCTCTCGCCGTCCACAGGGAAGCAGAAGCAGGGGAAGGCCGCCAGCCGGAAATCCAAGTCTCCCAACCAGGGTCAGGCCTACTCCGGAGGGGACCGTCCCTCCTCAGTGTCCTCCGTCCACTCCGAGGGAGATTACCACAGGCAGGCGCAGGCCCAGCCCCCGTGGAGCTGGGACGAGCAGCAGCCCTCCTCGGCGGGTAAGCTGTGCGGCTTCGCCCCCTACTTTTTGTTTCTGGAACGATCAGCAAAAGTAACGCCCCGCTCCCCCCCTCCACAGGTTCCATGCAGTTTCCTTATAACCCCTTGACCATGCGCATACTGAGCACCACGCCACCCACCTCCATCGCCTCACCCTCCATACAGAGCCAGCAGCAGCAGCAGCAGCAGCTGCAGCCGCCGCCGCCGCAGCAGCAGCAGCCGCAGCAGGCGCCGCAGTCGCAGCCCCCGCAGGGCGGCGCGCCCGGCCAGCGCGTGTGGCAGGCGCTGCTGTCGGAGCAGTACGAGACCCTGTCGGACAGCGACGACTGAGCGATGCGCCATCGCCGCGGCGACCAGACGAGAAGAGGGGCCCGCACGGAGGCCCCGTCTGCCTGCCCCCGCTCCACCCTCTCTCCTTAGAAACTGACCTTCGCTCCCTGGCGAGGAGAGCATCAAGCGGGACAGGGTGGTGTTTTCTATTTTGTTTTTTTTTGTTGTTTTTTTTCTTTTGGTGCTATGGCGCCCCCCGGCTGTTAGCTTAGCGTACAAGCGGCAGCCTGCGACGTGGACAGGGCTCTCCAGAACCAGACTCGTGTTCTTTTTTTTTTTTTTTTTTTATTTCTTTGGGTTCGGGAGCAGCGTGAGCCCAGACAGTCCGGGGGAAACAAACAAAAACTAGACTGCGGGGGAAGACTTGATATAGATAAAGTTGAAGAACTTGATATGTACAAAGACAATTTCTGAATTTTTTTGTTTTGATTTCTGTAAAGCTATATCTTGTCTCTCAGAAAATCCTTGTATGTAAATAGAGTAACCTTTTTGCAGTGTTTTTTCTTAACTTGATTATTTCTTATTTTAACGTGGCTTTTAAATTGATCCACTTTAAAACAGGACAAGATGATGTGTAATCTTTAATGCCACAGTCGGTCTCGCCCTCCCCCTCCCCTTACCCCCGCCCCACTTTTGTTATGTGTGGTTTATCCTCGCCCGTGAACCGGAGCACAGAGGTTCTTGCTCCACGCTGCACGCCCTCCACCAAGCACCACCAGAGCCTGAAAACATCATGGACACACAAAAAAGAAAAAAGGAAAAAAAAAAAAAAAGGATGACGGAAGAACACACAAGACGATATTCTCTCCACCCGCCCCGGTGGAGACGATGCATGAATCATTACCATCAGATGGTGGAGGTGTAAGGTCTTATCCTCCTCCCCCGACCCCACCGACTCCCCAACATTCTTGGCAGAATGATGTCTTCGAAGCAAGTTGCGAACACTGGTGTCATAGCAGAAAGGTGAAAAGTCTGATATAAGCTTAATTGTGCTGGAAAAGATGACTACTCCTGGACCCCCCACCCGCCCACCCACCACCAAACCCCTCCATCGGAACATTGAAAGTGAGCCAATTTATTATTTGTTGTTTTTTTTTTTGTTTTTTTTCGTTTTTGTTTTCAGTAGAGCTTGGCCGTAGTGCGTCACACGTAGCTGCGTACCTCCGCAGCTTCCAACCCGTTCGGAAAAAAACAAAACAATAAAAAACAATCCGCTCAGCAATGTCGTCGTCATGGTGTGTACAAAATACAAGAAGAAGAGGAAAATAGAACACGCAAAAAAATGTCGGGAACTTTTTTTTTTAATTGTCTTTTTTTTTTCTTTTTTTTTTTTGTTTTTATTTGAAACGGTTTTGCCATGCCTTGTGACTTGAGAAAGAAGGCAGCTTTAACTAATTTTCTCAGAGATAAACTTTTGGTGTTTGATTTTTGTATTTGTTTCCCCCTCTCTCTTGACACTGCCCTGACAAACTCTGAACTCTGTACGTTGTCTTTCCATCACACAAAACTAACCAAACCTTACGAATGGTCTGCACCATTGTTGCACTTTTCTTTTTTTTTTCCCGCTTCGTTTCTATTGACAACAAAAGACCTGCTGTGTGACCCGAACCCGCCCCCTCTCATCACCGCTGCCACCACTCACGGAAATGTGGATGTTTTTCAACTTCCCGTGTTGTAGCTGGTACATCATCCTGTCTGTAGTGTTGACACCTGAGTTTAAAAAATGTCATGGTACCGTCAAAATGTCGAGCAGTTTTGCCGCCGCGGTTATCCAGAACCTTGACCGTTTCATCTCTCCTTCCATCGCGTCAAGGCAAAAGCTCTTTGAGTATGAATATTATGTTAACACCATACATGGCGGTGATATTCCTTCTTTTTGTAGAAAAAATTGTTTCAAAAAAATCCCAATATTTTGGCTTTCCAGCTTTCTCTTTCAAGGAGTTCATTCTGCTCTCATCGTGAGATTTCCATTCTTTCCTTTCTCAATCATTTGTCGTAGCACATGTTCAGACTTTTATTTTTTATTTTTCCCCCGTCATTTTCAACATCTTTGTTTGTTTTTGCATTCTGTTCAAATGATGGGATGTCCTATGTTTACAAAGGCAATGACAAAAAAAAGAAAAAAAAAAGTTTACAAACTTGAATCTTAAAGAAATCCGACATGAAGCCGAAACAATTGCTCAAACACAGTGGTGACTTTTTTTTTTCCTTTTTCTGTTTTATTCTTTTGTTTTGTTTTTTTTATTTTGAAAATTGAGACTTGAAAAACCCTTGTATCCTATGACGTTGAAATGCAATGATTGTATCGCACAATGTCTCTTAGTTGGCTATTAAAGAGTTCAGACCAATCAAATAAAGTGGATCAGTTCTCCACCAGTGAAGGTGTCTGTCTATGACTATTGGCTTTCCCCAGACGCACATTTCAAACATTTATTGTCGCACATATTTAGAATTTTTTAATCTTACTTTTCTCCTTTCTGTGTGTCTGCCTGTCTATTGATTTACCTACCTACATAACTTTCAGTCTTTAACTTTCATCTATCTATCTATCTATCTATCTATCTATCTATCTATCTATCTATCTATCTCTCTCTCTCTCTATCTATCCCAGTGCATCTGTCAAGTTAGAGTCAGTGTCCCACGACATTTCTTTAAACCCTCTTATTTTGAAAGGCATCCGGCACTGACAGGAAGTACTTCTATCCCGGTAGTAGTGTGCCATTGGCCGGTAGTAAGCTGTGGCCTCCGGAAGCAAAACAGTGGCGAAAATGTGCGCTGTCCTGCCCGCGGTGGCCGAGCAGCTTCTCCAAGACATCCAGAAAACGTACCAAGAAACGTCTCAAAGTAAGACGAGAGCCTGAAAGAGGGACAAACGCTCATAAAGTCCATGCTACGTCCGCCCATTTTTGGAAGAGCGACGTTAACATCACTGGCTAACAGTTTAGCTCTGACAAACGACACAGAAGTCGCTTCACTTGCCGCTTAAACACCTTGTCAATACGGAGAAATAATTTCTTTATTTAATCTATATGGGAACGATTTTCACTGTGGTAGAAACTAGGCCAGGATTAGTAAAATAAACACCATGCTCAATTCGGCTACAGGTTCTAGCATTTTCCGACTCGATGTTGTTCCATGTTTGAGCGGTAGGGGGTGCTGTTGCTCTAAATCCGGGTCCTACACAGTTACTGTGAGAATCATTTATTTTGGGCTCGATATAAAATAATTACCCCAAAAATGTCCCCAGATTAGATTGGGTTTGACTTTTGAAACTGAGCCACAAGGTAATAAGGGCAGAATTTAGCCTGCCTTCATATCTGTTGTAGTTGTAATCAAGTCCCAAACCAACTTAATCCCCCCGGATTTTAAATCCGTGATCACGCTACAACACTGCAACCTTACTATGTGCATTGACCATTAAGGATTAGTTCCTGCCTGCTTCGCAAAGCCTCATGCTGTTCACCATTTTTTCACTTAATATCTTTTTTTTTTTTGGTCTGCAAACCAATAAGCCGGTTCTTTTTATTGCTTTGGTTTTTGCACTAAGTTGCACCGAGATTAGCCACGCTGCAGGGTTCGATCGTTCCCGCAGAGCCTCTGGGGGCCGCAGTCTTAGTAACGGAGGCTGTTCCACCACCCCGTCCTTCTTCCCTGTCTATCTGAAACAGTCAGCTGATAAGCTGGTGAAATGAAACTATCCTGGTGATTTATTTCTTGAACTAATGACCAGTTCTTATCCATGTCGCTACCAGTTAGCTTTCTTTGTTTAAAGTTATCTGGGATTATTGATTCCTTTGCCACTTCAATCTCTGAATGTTGTCAGGTAAAATATGTCTACCATAAAGATGCAGAAGCTATGTAAGCCACATTTGAATAAAATGCTCTGTCTCTTCTTTTTCAGTCCCTGATGACCTGCTAATTGCGTAAGTGCTAATCTTCTCATTCTTTTTACTCATTAACTTCCATTGGTTATTTATTAACTGCACCATGTTGTACAGCCAACATTAAGAGTTTGATGTATGCAAAAAGGCCAGCAGAGCTTGAGTGGGTGTGAAGAGCTAAAACCACACCGGGGCTGAAGCGGCGGGGGGGGGGGGGTTGTTGGGCAAGGATGATTTATCGCCTGGGTTTTCCAGAATGATGCCACAGTTAGATGGCGCAAAGGTTGGGCTCCCCTAGACATCTCCAAGCAACTCGGGTTTCGCTACTTACAGAAGTTAAACCCAAAAGGAAACGGCCACATCCTGCCTCTACCCTACTAGGTTGAGCGGAAAATTGTCAAGTAGCAGGATGACTACTTGTAGATGTGTTTGAAAGAGCAGCCATAAACTTGAAAAGAAAACATGGCCAAATGGTGCTTTAGATCAAGACCTGCAAGGTGGCTTCATCATGTCGAGTCAGATTCCATTTATGAAGCGCCAAATCACGACCTGATTGTCTCCCGACACTTTCCATGTACAGCAGGTTTAGACCACACTCTCTAAAGTGATCTGCAGAAACCCAATAATTCCCACATGAGGAAGCACTCGGCGACAGCAGCGAGGACACACTGCTCTTCACCGGTGACAGACTCATTGCAGGCGGCCTTTTGCCTCGCTCGGTTGCCGTAGAAAGAGGTTGGGGGGGTGGGAGGGACAGGCACAAATGACTTATTACTAATAATAACAGAAGCGCTAGCTGTTACATGCTAATAGCTGAAATGATGCAATAATAGCTTTATTATTCATAAATTAAAACACAATGGTGGACGCCTGGAGAGACCGCTGCAGCAGATCAAGCCAAGCCCCCTAGGAAGCCACCTAATGACAGACCACAGGGACTCGGGAGAAGATCTGAGGTTGCTACCATGCGTTGATGAAGATAAAATAAAAAATGTTTGAGGAGGAAGACCTCGTTCTATATCAGTGGAAGATCCACTAGTATATGTGCTAACAGTCTTCCCTAAAGATTAGCCTTGCGGGTATATATTTATTATTTTTTTCTGCTGAGTTCCAACATACACACACGCACGCGCACACACACACGGAGGAAGTCATGCAGTTAATTTGGTCATATTTGAACTCGTTGACTCTTTCTGCCGAGGTTATCAGAGCTGCGGGGTTTTTTATCTACATGTCATGTGAATTTGTCAGACTGGTTTCTGCAATGCAAACAGTGTTTACAGCCGTTAAGCTCTCCATCACATGTCCTCCAGGCTGAGGTTCGTCTTCGGGCCTTGCGCGCTGCAGGCCCTGGACCTGGTGGACAAGTGCGCCGTCGCCTGCCTGTCATCTCCCAGCGGACGCCGGGCCTACCAGGTGTGCATCTCGACCAGGATAACTGTCCTTAACGCGCAGCGGGAGAAAGATTTTCCCCCTGTCCTCCGTCGACTCTCCGTCTCCGGTTGGTCACAATGTCAGTGGACTCTCAGTCAGACGGTTAGCTCCGATCTCACGCTTCGAAACGCTGCAGATGCCGGCTCTTCTTTTTTTTTTTTTTTTTTTTTTTCGAATCCTGGCTTCGTCAACACTGAATTTTGGGTCAGAATGTCCGGCCTGGCTCAAAACTGCCGCGCTCACATAGAAACCCAACATTAATTTGTTGAATGCGTCACAACTAACAAAAGAATTTGTTAGGCCCTAGATATTCGGAACCCGTCTGGTTCGTCCAAAAATGGATGTTTATCCACAATGTAGTTTCTCCCATCTTATGCTGAGACATCAGATCACCCCTGACCTCCATCTCCATCTGTTTCTTCTTTCTCTCGCTGATTGGTAATCCGCTTTTCTTTTTCTTCTCTTTTTCTTTTTTTTTAATCTTTTTTATTTTGGCATCGGCCTCGGTGTCTTTTTATTTTCTCCAGTAGAAGAAATATTCATCGGCCCTGACCTATTTCAGGGTTTCTTACAGCTGTCTTCAACCTCGACAGGACGCACCTGCCTTTGCTGTTAATACTTTTATTTAGCTCCCTATTTTTTCTTTTTAATATTGTCCATCCAGCTTTCTCAGGGGCGGATGTCCTCGGGGGAATGGTGGAGGTGGAACAGGGGCCAAGTTTAGAAGGACTGATTTTGCGGAAGTAGAAGAAAAATCAGGTGCCGCGCACGTCAAGACATTTTTTCAATTTAATTGGATCGTGATTCAAAATGAGCCAATGGGGTTTGGGCGGAGGGGGGGGGGGCATCCAGACCGCCGGTCAGCTGCGCTCAATAACCGCACACAAATGAAGGCGCTCTGCCATCTTTGAAAGAACAAACCAAAAAAAAGAAAACGCACTTCTCATGCTAACCTTCTGCGGTCACGGTGGACCTCCACCTCCCCACCCCCTCCCTGCCCTCCTGTTTCCTGCAAACTCCTCCATGGTTCCTGCAAAAACAGTTTTATGGAAGGAACTGTAAAATACAATGCAGGCTAAATTCAGACGCGGCCCCTTCGGGGACACGTTTCGCCTCCGTTGCTGGTTTTCCAATCGGCCCCCTGAAGGTCCCTGGAGGCTCGTGGAGGCTCCTCTTATTAGCGGGAAATGAGCAGTGTAATGGTTTTACCTGCTGTCCTGGAAAAAATGGAATTATTTTCATTGAAACCTCCCGCCTGAACCCGTGTTTGGTGGAGATTTGTATATTTCGACGCGGGCGGCGCAGCGGTGAGCGCTTCCACCTCACAGCGAGAAGGTCCCCGGTTGTATTCCCACAGGAATAGAGTGGAGTCTCATGTTCTCCCCGTGTCTGCGCGGGGTTCCTCTGGGCTCCCCCAGTTCCTCCCACCGTCCCAAAACACGGTTCATCGGAGAGCGTAAATTGTCCAGGGGTGTGAATGAATGAGGGAACGGTTGTATGTCTGTATATGACGTGTGAATGAGAGGGTGAATGGCTGTATGTCTCCGTATGACTTGAAATCAATGAATGGGTGAATGGTTGTATGTCCCTGAATGACTTCCCTGAGTGCAGGATAATGAATGAGTGAATGTCTTGCTGTGCGTCCAGTATTATTCCACCCTTTTAAAACTCAATGTGTGTTTTCGCCCCAAAACAGGAAAGAGCTACTTGTGGTCAGTCTTTGTAAGCCGAGGTCAGATGAGGGTTCGGCGTGGGTTTGCATAGATGCTTCGGTTTTGGCCTCCGATGTCTGGTTTCCACTGTCGGCGGGGCCAAACCTACGGGGCGTTCAGTGGCATTGGGTAAAAGTGTGAGGGCCGCGGACGAGCAGGCTGACTCAGACGCTTGGCTCAGCTCAGATGGATAAATAAAACCTGTCTGCCTTTTGTCATCTGTTAGTTGAGTGTCCTGCCTGTGCGTACGGAGGAGGACGAGGGGGCGGTTTTCCAACGCCTGAATTAAACATCTCAGAACAGAAGATGTTTCATCATAAACAACGTCCGCTTGGTATAAATACAGTCAACAGTTGCCAGAGCTGCCGATGAAGTCCCTGGCACGGATGCGGCGTTCTCGGGTCCCACCGGCCGGGCTTTGCTTTGCCAGAACTCCACTATGACGGGAATCTCTGTCACTCACCTACATTAACAGTGGTAAAATCAGAAGGGAGATCAAAATAAAAGATAGCTCTTGGAGGCCATAAGGAAGGGCACAAAGTTCCTTCAAAAAACAGCACAGGAGAAAGGAAATGTAGCACAATCCAATATGGCGCATGTTCGTTGAATGTAAACATCGCCGTTTACATTCCGAAAGACGATTGACAGCCGTTGCGGCTCAGAGTTGATTGGCGGGAGAGTTTGTTTTTCCACGTGGGATTATTTTCCCTCTGTCACATCTTCTCCAGGAAAGCAACTGAACCCGGGGCCCGTCACACCGGTCTGACGATGTCATGTCGAAGCGACGACAGACCGCGTTCGCACGGTTCCTCGGGCCACTTTGTAAAAACGCACCTTCTCCGGGCTTCACTGGAAGCAGACGATGAGTAAACAAACGTCCGGCGCTTTTTGTACAAGGCTCTTTTAGCGGATAAAACTATTCCGCCGCAGATTTCCCGGACCTCTCGGCTCTCCGGCGCTTCTCCCTGCCTACCACGGCACAGCGGCCACCGACCTCCTGGGCGTTCGGCTCGGCGCATACACACCGAGGTTCCGGGCGACGAGTAATTGTTTCTTATTTATAATGAAGCATCGCGTCAGACTGATGAGGTGTTTTTGCCGGCGCGGGTCACAGAGGCCGCGGCCGTTCATCACAGGCCGAGAGAATAATGGAGCCGGCGCTACCGTCTCGGGAGGCATTACTTATTTCTAAGTGTCAGGCTAATCCGCCGGCTTAATGTCCCTTCAGGTTGGTGCTCCAAGAGGACGGGAGCTAAATCACCGTCAGGTTCGGCGGCGCTCGGCACAGACGGGAGCAGCCGTCGGCCGAGGCCATTAGACGACACACACCGGGGCTTGTTTTCATGTATCATTTCCGTCATGTCTGGGGGTAACTAATGAAGGGACGGGTGGGGCTAATGGCGGCGGCGGCCCCCCCCCACCGACACGGCGGCCGCCACCGCAGTCCGGGCCCCAACGTGTCTCCAGCGGGGTATTACAGAGATGAGGACGAGAGAGGCGGGCGGTGCGTTGGAGTGCGACCGAAAGGAATGAAGCAAATTAGAAATAAAAGGCGTCTGTTTTGTGTCGCAGCGAAAATGAAGTCAAAGAGTCGGAGCAGTTTGGAAGCAGAGACATCTGGACCGTCAGTTAGGTCGTCTATTCCAATTATGGACGTGTGTATTAACAAGCATCTCCTGTGTGTGTGTGTGTGTGTGTGTGTGTGTGTGTGTGTGTGTGTGTGTGTGGGGCGCTCTCAGGTGACGGGAGCCTCGGGCCGTTTGTACACCTGCTTCACCTCCTGCCATTTCTGCCCGTGCCCGGCCTTCGCCTACACCGTGCTCCGCAGGGACGAGGGCCTGCTGGTGAGTTGCACGCCAACACAGACGGGGCCGCATTTGAGACACACACACACACACACACACACACACACACACAAACACACACACACACACACACACACACATTTGTAAGCATGGCTGAAAAATAAATTGTGATTAGCGATTACAAGGAAAGAGCAAACCTCCTTTTTCGGTGCGTGGTTATTTATTTTCGAGCTCGACGTCAGAGAAAGGAAACGAACACCGAGTCACTTTCGGAAATCCCCTCCAGATCCGGTATTAGACACGGAGGGATGATTTATCACAGTTCCAGTGTTAGCTGTACCCGCCCGACGATGAATGTGTACATACATACATAGGTGGCGGCGTATACGGGCGACATATTTACGCACGCGGACGTGAAATCCGCGTCCCGGCCTTTTGTACGCCGTCAGCCGAGCGTGCATCCTGGTGAGGGTTATCGCTGGATCGCGGGCGAGGCGAGGTGGACACAGCTAAACGGAACAGCCGGGTTCCGCCGTGAAGCCGCGGCTGGAGTTCCCCCCCGACCCCCCCCTAGAAGCCGAAAACGTAAAAGCCAGGCTTGAGCTCTGCGCTCCGGCCTGGATTCCCAGAACGTCACACCTAAGGGACCCGGTTCTGTGCCTTCCCGTTGATGGAGAAGTCCGTTCCCGGGCTCTAGATTGCTGTTTTCACAGGATCGGATGAACCAGCGGCGGCTCCGGGATTCACGGTTCGCCGCCACCTTTAGCTTTTAGTGGATAGGCGATAGTCGGATACCCGAGAGAAGATTCCTCAAATTAGTTGGAGACAAACACGACTTGGGTTTGGGTCGGCAGCAGAACCCCCCCCTTCCGCAGGAAGAGCGTGAGAGCGTCACAGGCATGTTGGCCGACAGACAAGCCTTGAAAGAGGCAGGAGTCCAAAGCCTATTTTTCCTTCAGATAAGATGAACTTTGCCGGCTGTGCCGTAAGATAAATATTTATTTTTTGTTGATCAGCAGTGAATCATAGGAGGCGCTCCCTGGGAAACGCAGGCATTGACTTCCCCCTCGTTCACCGCTCCTTCTACATCGCATGAAATTAACCCTGAGAAAAGTATCTACCCAAAAAGAGCAGCAAGCGATGGGACAAATCCGGCAATCGCGGCGGCGTCACCGCGGCGATGTTGCCCTCGCGTATCCGCATCTTCTCCCCTCGCCTCCGCAGTGCAAACACATCCTGGCGGCGTATCTGTGCCGGGCGACGGGCGCCGTGCGGGAGGAGCGCCTGGCGGACGAGCAGCTGACCGCTCTGCTCGGCGCAGCGCCTTGAAGCCCCGGGAGCGAGCGGACGGACCGGCCCGGGGGTCGAGAGCCGGCGCTTTGAAAGCAGCAAGAGAGGTGAGGGCCTTCCCCGCCGTCCTGGACGCGATTCAAGAACCAAGTGGGACTCGTAACAATATAGACACGGCCTTTATTAGCAAAATATCTCACTGTACACACTGGTTTGTGATTTGATAAATAGCGGGATCAGATCGCAGCCGGAGACGCGCGGGGGTGGGGGGAGGGGTGGGGGTGGCGGGGGGGGGAGGGGGGGGCGG
>CAAKHD010002004.1:17320-29907 GCA_901007705.1 Fistularia tabacaria
CGTGAGGAAGACTTCAATTCTTTTGTTACCGCCGCCCAGGGCTGCCCCCCCCCCCCCCCCACCAGACCACGCTGCTCCGCGAGAACCTCCAGTCGGGGGGCGACCAGGACAGAAGACCCTCCCTGATGTGAACCGTCTGAGATCGAATTCAAAACCCCCCCGAGGAGGACGTGGCTGCTGGAGCACCCACACCTATGCTTGTGGTCACCTGGACATCTGGTCACTTGATGATCTAGTCGCCTGACCACAAGGCCGTCGGATCATCTGATCATCTGGTCACTTGACCACCTGGCCCATCACCTGGCTACCTGAACACCGGGCCACCCAGTTATCTGGTCACCTGGTCAGACCGGAGGCAGATGTCGGCCATGGTTTCTGCAAGAGGAAGCCGGACGCCCCTCCTCTTCGGAACCAGAACCAGAACCTGGACCTTCTGCAGATCAGGTTCTTCACCCACAATGTGAGCAGCAAATTGAATTTCCTACCCGGAGTCAAAGAGCCCTCGGTAATTCATGTTCTCATCCATCTTCTCCTCCATGACTTCGCTCACGTGGTCATTCATCTTCTCAATTATGTCCTCCTTCATGTTCTCACCATGTTCTCATGCATCTTCTCATTCATGCTCCCTCACACACACACACACACACACACACACACACTGAGTATGTCCATTTAAAGTCAGGGATCTGGGGGCCGAGAAGGGAGTTAATGGGTTCCTTAAATAGCTGCTGCTGGAACAGGAACACGTTGGAACGTCTGACGTTCTCAAACATGGAAAGAGTTTGAGTTGAAAGTTAAGGGTCTGGCTTCAAGAACTTCAACTTAGTTCCCCGTCCTCATGGAGCGGGACCAGATGTCCCGTCATCAGGTTCTGTGCCCGGTCCGGTCCTGGCGCGTGTTGCGTCCTGGTGGAGACCCAACTTCAAGGAGAACATCGGGAGATCCTCGAGATAAGGTCGGGCTAGAAGGCCAGATGGGAAGGGACGGCTTGATCCAGGATGGTTCCACAGGCTGATCGATTGAGAGGTCGGTTTGTTGATTGATTGATTGATTGATTGATTGGTTGATTGATCGTAGCAGCTCCGTTTAAGATAAGTTGGAAAGTAATGGTGCCAATAGATACTAATAAATATACTTAAGTATTCGATTCCCTTAAAGTACATGAAGTACATCATAGTGATACCACATGACTGGTTATGTTTTTTTAAGTGCGGTAAGGTACATTTCGAGGTACTTGTTGATACAACTTTGTACCCTTTCGGATCACAGGGAAGGAGGCGGGACTTCCTGCCCGTCGCCTGTCAATCACGGCTGTTTCACCGCTGGAAAGGAGCCGTTCAGAGCGTTTTAAAAGTACTGCAATTTAAGAATATACATCCAGGTACCTGAAGTATGCGCCTCTCATGTGTCACTCCGGTACCCGGTCATATTAACCGCAGGAATACGTCGAGTACTTCCCCTTTGCTTCCCCTCAGATCGAATACTTTGGAACTTGTACATGGAATGGGGGGGGGGGGGTGGAGTGTGTGTGTACGAGATGTATCCAAGTAAAGCTCGCCGGCGTGATGGGAGTACTCGCTCCAGCCTGCTGGTATTCTCATGACTTGGAGCTGTGGTATTTTCTCGTCCGAGTACCAAGATGTTTTTTCCCCCGCCGGCGCTCGGAGGGTTCAGGGAGTGCACTTCTGGCCGGCGGTCATGGGGGAGCCGTAGTATCTGTTTGTTGAAGTTCTGCAGTTTCTCCTGCAGGTCAGAAAGCGAGGTGCATCCTCGGGATCCTGCCGGCCGTGATTTCCCATGGAGGACTTTGCAAATGACTGGATGGGCAGCAACGCGGAGATGTTTGTCTGTGCAGCAAGATCAGATGACCGGCTTCAGACGGAGGAAGAGGAGCTGCAGATGTCCATGATGATTCACACACACACACACACACAGTCTAAACTCAGACACAGTCCAGGCTTCAAGGAGTCTCTGAGAGCTTCCATCAGGGCTGGAACTGAACCTGCTCAGCAGATGGAGCAGAGCGGAGATGATCCATCCTGGCAGTGGACATGTAGGATGTCCGACCAATCAGACGGTGCTACCGCACCACACTCCATCCTCCTTCTCCTCCTCCTCATCATCGTCTTCATCACCATCATCACCATCTTCCTCCTCATTATCACCATCACTCTCCTCCTCATCCTCATCATCATCTTCATCCCCTTCACTCCTCTTCCTCATCATCATCTTCACCCTCCGCATCATCATCATCTTCCTCCTCATTATCACCGTCACCCTCATCGCTATCCTCCTCCTCATCCTTCACCTCCTCATCATCACCATCTTCATCGGTGCCATCTTCATCATAATCCAAGCATCATCATCAGCAGGACCATCACCATCTCTCTCATCATCACCCTCCACACACACACACACACACACACACACACACACACCCTTCAAGATCTGAGGTGTCTGGTTCTTCCTGGTGTCCTGATGGAAGCAGCCGTTGGTGCTCAGGTTCGTACATGGTCTGTCGCCATGGCAACAGCAACGAACCCCCCCCCCCCCCGCCCGGGTGATTCCAGGAGAACCGGGTGGACGAGAACATACTGGGTGACGGACACCTCCGCTTCTTCTCGGCTTCTCCTCAGCCTCACCTCAGCTCCCGTGGAGTGCAAGTTCCCGCAGGCCTGTAATCTGACGCATCTGACGGATTAATGTCTCATACATTCATGGCTAAGATGACAGATTAAGGCTTGATATGACAAATTAAAGCCTAGTATGAGAAATGAAAGCTTAATATGACAGAAAATGCCTAATATGGCAGATTAATGTCTAATATAATACATTCAATCCTAATCTGAGCGATTAAAGCCTAGTATGACAGATTAAACTGAATATGACAGAAAATGCCAAAAATTATAGATTAGTGACTAATATGATGGATTAATGCCTAATATGACATATTTAAGCCTGATATGTCAGATTTTATGCCTAAAATGACAGATTAATGCCTAATTTGACAGATTAGCGCCGACATTTTTTTTTTTTCTTTCTTTCTTTTGTCTATCCAAAATACACCCATCCAGTTGCCATGACAACGGGTCACTTTACCAAGAAACGGGCCTCTCGCGCGCGATTGGCCGAAAAGTGGCGGTGAAATAGGAAAAACACCTGCCGCCCGCAGGAGACGTTCTCTCCAGTTTTGTGGTGGGCTCGTCCTTCGCCTCACTGATGTTCCTGATTACCGCGCTACGTCATAGCACGGTAATAAGCATGCCGCTGAATCATCTGGCTAATCAGCTGTTGACGTCAACGCCCCACCGCAGCAGTGAGAGCGGCCTGGCCCCGGGGCCCCGGAGCCCCGGGGCCAGGCCGCTGATTGTACTTAGCTTAGCATAACGATGCGGGCCGAGCATTTGTTTATTTACTTGGACCGGCATTTGTCCTTCTGCCATCAACAGCGCGCTCATGTTACATGTTACACAACGTCTGACTCCGGACCAAAAATGAGTGACTGACTGAAAAGATAGATAGATCTTCGGCATCATCTTCACCTCTCGATCCCCCCGTGAGCAGCGTTCCTCCTGAAGGACCTGAGAAAAGTGTCCTATCTGTGAGGTGTGATGTGAGGTGCTTTTTTTGGGGGGGAGGAGGTGAGATGATGACACCCCGCTCTATTATTTTGGGGTGGTTTATTTACCCGGGCGGTGCGTCAAGAGAGGAGGGGTGAGGTCTGTCCACGCCCTCCCCAGCTGGAGAAGGAAGAGGGGGAGGAGAAGGAGGAGGAGCTGAGAAGAAAGATAAAGCCCGGCAGAGACGACCAGGCCGGGGGCAGTGACGATGAAGACCGTGGACTGCTCGGTCCGAGGACGCGCCTCGGTCGGACGTCAACTCCGAAGTGTCTCCTGTGGTTTGAAATGATTTCAGCTTGTTCTTCTGGGGTCTAACAGGGCGTCGGACCATCTGGAGGAGGGGATTGGTCTCCTCGGTAATGGATACGGCTCCCTGAAACCAGCCCAGGGATGTGTACCCGCACCTCAGGCAGGATGGAGGACCTTCTGGGCACCAAGGACTCCTGGGCTTGTAACGCATCGTGGGGCAACGAGCAGCGCGGAAACGGCAGTCCCCCGGCGAACGGCACGCGCGGTCCCTTGAAGCGCAACGAGGAGGTGGCCAAGGTGGAGGTGGCGGTGCTGGTGCTGGTCCTGCTGCTCGCCCTGACGGGGAACGCCTGCGTGCTGTGGGCGATCCGCTCCGCCAAGCACCGCCAGTCCCGCATGTACTACTTCATGAAGCACCTGAGCATCGCCGACCTGGTGGTGGCCGTCTTCCAGGTGCTGCCGCAGCTCATCTGGGACGTCACCTTCCGCTTCCACGGGCCCGACCTGCTGTGCCGGCTGGTGAAGTACGCGCAGGTGGTGGCCATGTTCGCCTCCACCTACATGCTGGTGCTGATGTCGGTGGACAGGTGTCTGGCCATCTGCCGGCCGCTCAGGGCCGCCCGCCGAGGCCGCGACCGTGGTTGGGTCGTCGCCTCCTGGCTGCTCAGCCTGATCTTCAGCACCCCCCAGGTCTACATCTTCTCCATGAGGGACGTCGGGGACGGCGTGTACGACTGCTGGGGGGACTTTGTTCAGCCGTGGGGGGTCAAAGCCTACGTCACGTGGATGAGCCTCAGCATCTACATTTTGCCGGTGGCCATCTTGAGCGTCTGCTACGGCCTGATCTGTTTCCAGATATGGCAGAACTTCAATCTGAAAACCAGGAGGGAGCACTTTTTGGCAGCGGCCTCCAAAGGTGCCTGGCCTCCTCCTCCTGCTCCTCTTCATCACCATCACCATCACCTCTCGCGCGTCAGCAGCGTCAGACTCATCTCCAGAGCGAAGATCCGCACAGCCAAGATGACGCTGGTGGTGGTGTTGGCCTACATCCTCTGCTGGACGCCCTTCTTCTCCGTCCAGATGTGGTCGGCGTGGGACCCTGCTGCACCCAGAGAAGGTACCCGGAGTCACCGGGGTCACTTGGGGTCAATTATTTTGTTATCATTGAATTAGAGGAAACAGGAAATAGTTTTTCTGTGTTTAATGTTACAAGTTAGGATGGACGAAGTTCCTCCGATGTGGTTCTCAGATCCAGTTCTGAGATGGGGGTCTAAGACATGGTTCAAGATGTTCCAAAATACGGTTCTAAAATTTGGTTCTGAGCTGCGGTTCTACGGTACGGTTCCGAAGACACGGCTCTGAGACTTTGTGGTGCGAAGACGTGCTTCAGACAGGCGGCTCTAAGATGTAGCTCTGAGACGTGGTTCCAAGATCTGTGGGAGGGATTTTCTTCTTGGATTTCTTTGGCCTTCCAAGGAGTGAGGAGGTGTCTTGGAGGTGTCTTGGAGGTGTCTTGGAGGTGTCTTGGAGGTTTTCTGGGTGTTTCTGGAAAATCCTGAAAAGATGTCTGTCTGGGAGACGAAACAGCAGAAACAAAATGGCCCAACACAGGAGGGCCACCACATCAGTCCACCTATACCTGAAGGACAAGGGCCACTCCTTTGAGGACAGCAGGGTTCACATTCTGGCCAGAGCAGACAGATGGTTTGACAGAGGAGTCAAAGAGGCCATCTTTGTCCAAACAGAAAGACTGTCTCTGAGCAGAGGAGTTGGCCTTAGACACGACCTTTCAGCCAGATACAACACCGGACCAGGATCCATCTCAAGAGCCCGGGAAGATCCGCAACCGAGCCGGGCCCGGTGACGGCTGAGTCTCAGACCGAGTGATCTGACGGGTGTTGTTGGTGTCACGTAATCCAAATTTTTCCAAATTTAGCTGGATAAGTACCTATTCATGTTCAGACTCAGGTGAGTCTCCAGACGTTGTACCGAAGTTACCCCCAAACGATACCCTCATGAACTCATGAACCCCATTCAACCTAGTGTCTGCAAAACAACTCAGAAGAGCAGTTACACACCGAAAACTTCCCACAGTCCACTGGAACTGAGGAAGCCTCTGGAATGAGTGGTGATACGTCTTCAAGGGAAGTTCAGTTGCATAATAGGATTTTGACAAGGTTTAATTGTGACCTGGAAGACGAAGATCCTCTATAATGTTTGTGGAGGGTTCCTGGAGTGTCTCATCGTGGTTTCTTGGATGTTTCTGGATGTTCCTGTGGGTTCTTGGAGCTTTTCTGAGTTTTCTGGGTGGTTTCTTGCAGGTTTTCTGAATGTTTCTTGGAGGTTCCTGGGGGGTTCGGGGAGGTCTCTGGAGGGTTTGATGATGATGAAAGAAACTATCAGAAATAGAAGGTCTCTGTAAAACATCTCATCGCTTTCTTTTAAACGTTTTCCCGCTTAAGAGCATTTATTTTCCCTCCCTGCCCCCATGGCAAGCCACCTCACTGCTCTGGACCGTGTGCCTTATCTGTGGAACATATTTCAGCGGCGTTTGGCCAAAGCTGGCGACTCACAGCGAGGCCTCACCTCACTGGTGCTTCGAAACTTGGAGGTCGTCCACTTTCCACTGCCCGGATGGCGAGCTCTTCCGCAGGTCTGGAGATCCAATCAGACGCACCACATAACGCCCTGTTGTTTCCAGACGACGAGGAGCGGGTAAATCACAGACGTCTCTTCTCCTGACCAGGGGAACCGTCCACGGCCTCGAGGCCTGGAGGATCTGAGGTTCAACTAGCTCCATCTTCACCTCCATCATATCAGGAGGACCGGCAGCTGGAACCAGGTCAGGGACATACCGTAGGTCTGCAGGACCCACTGGATCAGTCTTGCACATGACTGGCCGGTTAAATAAAGACTGGTCACCAGCTGGATCAACATTCGTCTCTCATGTCAACCAACACAAGAGTGGACAAGTTAATAAATGGGAACACCCACATGTGAAACGGTGAATCACTCCAGCTGTTGGTTTGAGGTGAACCGTCTGGTTCCGGACTGTTGACTCCTTCTCGTTAGCGGTCTTTGTTAATGTCTGTTTATTCGAGCTCTTCGGCAGTCTGTTGCTACATTTTGCCTTTCCAGTCCGTTGCTACGGTCTGTCGACGGGCCTGTTGGAACTGTCTTTGGGTAGAAGTGACCTCAAACATATCAGTCCCTTTGGCAATATAGGAACTTGTTGCAGTTCCTAGAACCGTGTTCGCTCCTCCTCCGAGGCAGGGGTCTTTTACGGTTCCATAAGAATGAAGAAGGTGCTCGGTGATTGGTAGAACTCGTAAGTGACGCCCATTACCAGATACTCCTTGTGGTGCGCCATTTTGAAAATGTTTTGTGGTCACAGGCCAGCTGTTTTCTAGCAACAAAATGGAAAGAGGCGTCGAGAAATGGACTGACGAAGAGATCCAAGCTTTTCTGGCGTGCTGACGGTTTCCAGGGCTCGCAGAGGAACGTCGACATCATCAGCCAAAATAAGTGCTGAGTTAGCTAACGGCTTATGGGGTTCTTCACACGGCGAAGCAGTGCGGGGAGAAGATAAAAAAACCCTCAACCGTCTGATCGTCTACGGTTATTATTCCATGAACGCTGCGGCAGCTTCACCTCCATGGTGTCCTCTTCCTCTTCTTCTTCTCTGCGTCTGTTTTTTTTTTGTGTGTGGAGCTTTAGGTGAACGTCACACCCGTCCCTACTGCTGTCCCTTACCACCCGTGAGAACACGAAAAAAGGTTCCCCTGGAGGAGGAGGGTAGTTCCTTGAAAAAAAATTGAGCGCAAGAGTTCTTGGGACTGCGTTCTTAGAACTTTTCCGTCCAAAAGTGGCCATTGACATCTTGAGTAACGGGTGCTTTCGTGGATATTGGTCCAGTTCCAATCAGAGCGTGACTCTGAGCAGCAGTGATCTGATCGAGGAACCCCGGACAGAACACCAAGTACTCAAGAACGCAGTAAACCCTGTGAATACTGTAGTACTGTGTTTCCTTTGTACTGAGCGCACACCTTTCGTTCAGATGGGTTGTAGTCCAACGTTAAACATCTCCACCTTATGGTTTGTCAATCCGCCAAAGGCTGATAATGGTTTCTCCCGTCTCTTGGCAGACATGGCCTTCATCATCACCATGCTGCTGGCCAGTCTCAACAGCTGCTGCAACCCCTGGATCTACATGTTCTTTGCCGGCCGCTTGTTCCCTGATGTCCTGCGAGGCTTCTTCTGCTGCAGCAGAACCCACCTGACCGCCTCCTCCCGCCGTTGCCGTCAGCCGTACACGTCCAGGAGCAGCACCACCGCTTTCACCACCAGGACCAGCCGCAGCCTGTCACGCACCTCCTGCAGCGGGGAGCCCGGCCCCTGAGGACCCCCCACCACCGGAAATTAAAAACTTAGAAGGTTCTCCAGGGGCCTCTCTGTGGTTCCAGACCTGTTCCGGGCCTGGTCTGATTTGCAGAGCAGAGGTTTTGACCCAAAGTGTTCTGACTGTCGTCCACTCACATCTCAGTTTTTGAACCTGGAAAAGATGAGTGGCCCCAAGAGGTCGGTTTCCTTCCACTTTTCAGCAGATTCTTCTCGGGCCGGTGCGGCCCCGACCCTGACAGTCTGGAGGGTCAGTGCACTTCCTTCCGGGTCTGGTTCCTCTGCCCCCAAAGACAAACACTTGTATGCTTTCCCTAAAGTCATCTCTGTTCGGGGGTCTCAAAAAGTACTTTGTGAATTCTTCGGCCTCCTTGGGTCATGGCTGTAGAACAGGAGCTCGCAGATTGGGGTAGAAGGTGGAGTGGCGGAGGCCCCTCCAGGGGGAGCTCTATGGAATTAGACAAGACGAGGTATGGTCTTTGACCTCCTGGGGAGAGACGACGACCCACGCCCTCACATCAAGGCAGGGTACAGTGGTCTGGTCCAGGTTCTGCTGCTGTCCCGCGGGTTCCCCTCAGGGTGGATCCTCTGCTCTGACAGTCAAACACGGGTTCACAGCGGGATTTCAGGGCGATGCAGGACCTCACCGGCATCCTCTTTAGATGTTGTCAGTGATTCTGGTGACCCCTGCCTGACCCCCCTCTCCCAACCGGCTCCTGAATTTGAGGCTTCGGTGGCGGCTCGTGTCCACTGAGTCTCGGTGGTCCGGGTTCTACAGGACGGAACCGCAGGATCCGGTCACTCCTGGTGGAGGGCACGACCCCTCCCACAGGAGTCACGTGACCGAAGCCCCGAACTTGCGTCTCTATTTCCAGAAACGTCTCCCCGTTTGACGGAAACTGTGTTTGAAAAGTTCGGTTTGCGAAACAAATGTTGTGATTCGATCCTCCGGTAATACAAGAAAGATGTGTTTCTGTACAAACGCAGCCATCCCCCATCCGTCTGAAGTCTGCTCAGCTGCCGCTTTCGTGTATTTCGGCAAAACAGACGAGAAGCCGTTGAAGAAAAACGGCTAAATATATCAACAGACGAAAACAGGATGTCTCGTTCCATGTTTTGTTGTAACTTGGCGTTTCTACAACGCCTAACGAATGCATGCAGACCCTCCGGGTTCCCTCGGGATCAGCGGAGCTCCAAGGTGACAACTGGAGTCAGACAGCGGCCGCGGACGGGATCCAGATTCCGGACCTCCACGAGGGCATGAAGAAGATCTGGAAGACTGACTTGCTGTTTATTTTCCCCGCTGCCGCCGTCAAACAAGCAAACAAACAGCTAGAAGAAAACCCAGAACAGACGTTCCACCTGGAGATGATTGGTCTCCCCAGAGTGCCTCACAGCGAGAAGGTCCCCGGTTCCATTTAAGCCGGAGGCCTTTCCTGCGTGGAATCCCATGTTCTCCGACGTGTCAGCGTGAGGTTCCTCGCGGTTCCTCGCCAAAACATGCCTGAGGTTCTTTGGAGAACCGACCATTTGAATAGCTGCTGGTGTTGGGGCCCGGTGGCGCCCCCTGGTGGACACACTGGGGACTCAGACAGGAAGACAGGGAGTGTCTCTGCTGCCTCCGTGTGTGTGTGTGTGTGTGTGTGTGTGTGTGTGTGTGTGTGTGTGTGTGTGTGCAGCTGCTGACATTCCTGGACTTGGATTACAAGTGAAGCTTCATTTTATATGACGCCACACACACATAATCAGGCTCACACACAAATACACACACACACAGAAAACACACACACACACACACACACACACACTCATGCTCACACAGAAAACACATGCACACACATATACACAAACAAACACACACAGACACATACACTCACGCAAACCCACACATTCATATATACACGCACACACACACACACATTCATACTCGCCTACATGCGCTTTCACCAAATACACAAACACACACACACAAATAGCAAGAAAAAACACACACATTCACACAGACACACACACACGCTCATACTCACACAGAAAACACACGCACGCACATATACACAGACAAACTCACGCAAACTAACACGTTAGTAGATACACGCATACACACACACACACACTCATTAACACTCGCCTACACACGCGTTGACCAAATACACACACACACGCACAAAGGTACGCATTAACACACACACACAAAACGAATACACGCTGATATACGCAGCCGGACATCCACACTCACACACAAACACACTAACGCAGACACACACAGTCACACAACACACGCATATTCCCTCTCGAACGCACAGACACACAAACGCACTCGCACACGTGCAGACGCACGTATTCACACACAGAGACGCAAACACACTCACCCAAAATACGCACACTCATTAACACACACACACACACACACACACACACACACACTTCATCACACACATCCTATGAAGGCAAACAGGAAGTAGAATCCGTGCTGCTGTTAATCCCCAGAGAGGATCAATGTGATTGATCAGAAACACCGGTGTGTGTGTGTGTGTGTGTGTGTGTGTGTGTCCTCAGGCGTGAACCCAGCATTGATGGAAAAGTCTAGAAAGGTGCTTTTTAATAAAAGCTGGATCTTTGGCATCAGGTTTTATTTCCTGTGACGGTTCTCCTGGGAGGACCGTCCGTTGCCGCTGCTGCTCGTTATCACACCTTCGCAAGCTAGTCGTCAATACCGCAGCCACGTCACGGGCGCCATGGCAACAGAGTCACGTGGAAAACGACTCCTCGGAACCAGAGAAGAAGAGGTTCTGCCGCCGTCGCTTTCGAAAGCAATGGGGGTCGGGAGAGCTATGGGACGGAGGTCCGAAGCTCCTCTTCGTCACTCCTTGGCCAGGTGGACGCTGAAGCCGCCGCAGCAGCCGCCGGCGCTCGCGAAGAGCGGCCGCAACACAATGTCCACCAACAGGTCCCACACGTTCTGCAGCCAGCGCGTCCCGATGGAGAGGCACCGCAGACAAGGACCCACGGTCCTGTCGGGAGGGAGCGGAAGGTCAGACCTCGTCGGGCCCGGTATGGATCCGGAGAACCCAAAGAACCCAAGGAACCCAAAAATAGCGGTCGTCCGGTTTCATAGACTGGAGGTCCGCAACTGTGGAGGTCTATCCAGACCTCCCAGGTGTTCCAGGTTCACGGGTTCCGTCTCCACGAAACCCAGGAGGAGGCGTGGTGGAACCTCCAGAGAGCCAAACCCCGGTCCTGATCCAGCTGACCCTTTGAATGTAACCTAATTCCAGCAGTAAAGATGAGCTACCTCGCAAGCAAGGTCCAAATGGAACGACGTGAAGTATCGGAATAAAAGGTCAGAAGGTTCTCAGGGTTCTCCGGGTTCTCCAGGAGTTCTCTTTCTGATTTGTCATTGAATCCGAGGACAATTAAAGAATTAAAGGTCCTTCTCCTCGGTTCTGATCTCACCAGATGTGGACGCAGCTGAGGAGGGCGAAGAGGAGGCCTCCCAAGAGCGCGGCGGGAACGGCCAGGGCGGCGGTGACGGCCCGGTACGTCCAGATCCGGGTCACCTCGAACAGCGCGTGGCTCCAGAACCACACCCGGTCGCCGCTGCGCACGGACGCCGGCTCGGCGATCACGTCCTCGAACGTCACCTGGTCACGCAAGGGAAAGGAAAAGAAAGAAAACGGACCCTCTGTTCCCGGTCGCCACGCAGGCCAGCTCCGATCCCGAGCATACAAGTAAGCGCCGGTGAACAAGCGCACGCCGGTAGTACCTTGAGGGCGTCATGGACCCCCCGGGGGTCTCGGGTGTCGAGAAGCGGCTTGGTGTCGCTGATCTCCACCCGCATGCACGTGTGGATGTCCTCCTCCTCGTCCGGGGTGTGCGAGGCGTTCGGGGCCCGCCACAGGGTCCGCGGTTCCTCTCCGCCGCAGGACTCCTCCGAGCCGCTGGAGTCGCCCAGGTCGATCTCTACCTCCGCCTCCATCGTGGCGGCCATGTCGGCGAAGCCGGGGGAGGGGTGGGGGTCAGAGGCGGTGGAGGAGGAGGAGGAGGAGGAAGAGGAGGAGGTGGTGGTGGTGGTGGAGGAGAAGGAGGTGGTGGTGATGGTAGCTGGTGGTAGCGGTGGTGGTGAAGCTCCAGCTGACTGAAGGGACTCGCAGTAAATCCGGTGCCTGACGGAGGACGGATGGAATTCACAGACGGGGGATCACTTTACTGGGGGGTCTAACACACACACACACACACACACACACACACACACACACGTGTTCAGGCACACACACACGCACACACACACACACACACACACACACACACACTAAAATACAA
>CAAKHD010002009.1:12936-25670 GCA_901007705.1 Fistularia tabacaria
TAGCTAGCTAGCCACCTGGTGCTGCAAGTGGGAAGTCCAGACAGAGATGTGGATCTCAGTTGTGCAGATGCATGGCGGTTCTGTGTAGGTTCGAGGACCGATCTGGGTTTTTGGAAGGGGCGGGGGTTGTGTCTTACCCTGCTCAACCTTGTTTACAAATCTGGCATTTTCCTGTCCTGTCAGGTTGCAAACAAGGTGGGGGTGCTGGTGTCCAGTCGCGTGTGGCGCCCGCTGTTGTGACTGAAAAACAAAGATCTATTGAACTTTTTCCAAGATTTGTCAACCCAAGATGAATATGACACATGACAGTATACCCATAATACCCAGTAAATAGACCCCACCGATACACTACCTGTATTCTAGCACATTTTAGCAGAAAGTATTAATAATGAGGCTATCTACGACTGCATTTTTTTTTTCCGAGGGCTCCTGCAGGTCTTCAGTTTCGCAACACTTCCTGTCTGTCACATGAATTGGCAGTCACACATATTACATGCATATGTACGCTTTGCGGATATATGGGGAGGTTTGTGTTTCCGCCACGGAGGGTGGAATCGAAGACAGGATAGTCAAGAATCCTCGGCTAGCAAAGGTAAAAACACACAAGTTAAAACCAAAAGATGTCTCTAGAAATGTCTTTAAGCGGTTCGAGTTTGAAGCTGAACGTAGCCGTGTGTTTAAAGCTCATTAGCATAAAGGCATTAGCCATCGATAGTACGCTAGCGTGGCGGCACGTGGAGGAAAGGCATGCTTGTCCAGGCGTGTGTTTACGATAAAAATGTTGGTCGTAAACCAGGAATTAGTCAACAAACTCGAGGTTAAAGTTAACATGGTTGTCCGTGTCAATGGAAAATGGGATCGGGAAAATTGGAAACTATGCTGTTTTTTTTGGTTTTGTTTTAATTTTCACGAGAGATACATGTCAGAGAAAGAATACCCGACGGTTTCCCATCACCCTTCCATTGCACTATATTTGTCAGAGCTCAAATATTTGGGAAAAAAAAGCAGGAGAACAAGTCAGGGAGGATGAGGAGGAGGAGGAGGGGTGGAGGTTCGGAGGGGCAGCAACGATGAGCGTCCACAACAGATACTGACCCCTCGGACTCCCACCCCAACTCCTCAAGCCTTACGTGACTATTTATAGGACAGGAATTGTGCTATGGAAAAATATGACAAAGCTGCATTCCATAAATACACTGGGAATGGTGGAGCGGAGCGCGCGGCTCGGTCTCCGAAGGCCCGAGTAGATTCTCAGGCCTGGCTCCGGGGTCGGCAACGGACGGACACGTAGACGCCCCCCCTCCCTTTGTAGTTGCCGGCAACCACATCGCTCCGTGTTACGGCTGCCGTCCAATCACAGAGCGGACGGAGTATTTTCGTAGCCCTTATTCGGCGCGAGACGGAGCTCTTCCCCCGGCGCCGCTTGTACGTTACCAGTGTGTCACGCCGATGGTGTTTGCGTTTTCCATGACGGGATTTAGATCTTTTGTTTTCATACAATATTTGTCTGTTTAACTTCCTGTCAGGGACAAGAGGAAAAATATGTATCTGTATTTTTAGCAACTTGTTCACTGCCGGTAATTTAAAGAAATCAGGCGCTGGTGGTGGTTCGTTGCTCCGCACCATCAATTTCATAGAGACGCACAAATGAACATATGTTGCAAGCTCCCGCTGGGCTCGCCGGCGCCACCAAGCACTTCCTGGTGTCGCAGTCATCTCCCGCTTTTGTCGTCAAGGGCGACAATGGGATTCTTCTCCGGGCCTTTTTTTGTTAAGCCTTTCGGGGGTTTTGAAGGGGCGAAACTGAAAGTGGAGCGACACCAGCGAACATGTTGCCGCCGGGGTTCCAGGCCTCAGGCCCCCCAGACGGCTGCCAAGTTACAGGCTCCGACGGGTCAGCCGGGTCCTCTCCACCGCCAGTCAATGCCCCCCGCTTTAAAAAAAAAAAAAACGGCGTCGGAGCCGTGACCAAACAAGCCGTCGTTGTCTCGTAATGTTTAGTATTTATAGTTATGTTTTGTTTTTCTCCTCTTGCCTGTGTGGTATTTTGTCTTTGTGGGAAACTGGAAAGTATGTAGTCATCTTGTGGGATAGTGAGACAAAACAATTTAGAGTGAAGCTACTGTGCACGCAAGTGCATGTGCATGTTTGTGTGCATGTGTGTGTGTGTGTGTGTGCTTGTGTGCTTGTGTGTGTGTGTGTGTGTGTGTGTGTGTGTGTGTGTGTGTGTGTGTGTGTGTGTGTGTGTGTGTGTGTGTGTGTGTGTTTTGGAATTTGTCATTGTTCCTGTTGCAGTAAAATATCTGAAGCCGGTTTTGGTCATTAGTCTGTCATGATAGTGCTAACGTGCACTTTACGAGAAGAAAAAAAAGACAGTGACTTGTGACTATTGTGAATAATTGGGAAAATACTATGATAAAGTACAAATGTAGAGAAAGAACTGCATTTCCTCTTTTTCAGTGACCTGGAGTACTGCTGTACTACTTCATTGCAGTGATGCAGGTGGTGTGCAGCAATGATAATAAAAAATAAATAAATAAATAAATAAATATATATACCAGGCAAAAAAGAGAAAGTTATAAACGTCTTGTATTTGCAATATATCATAGTATGACTATGTACAAAGTACAAATACTCTAGTTATCTGTGAGATGGTGTGTAATGTAGTAACGGATGTGTTATTTTACCTGAATTACGATGGAAGGTTTTTCACCCGTCGTCATGGTTACGGTCACGGTCTGGGGGGCGACGTCCTGTGTAAACGTGGGAGAGGTTACGGGTTGCCCTGCCGTCGCTTTGTACCATATTTGGGTCCCTTTGCACGTGAAGCTGTCCTTCTGGTCCATGTACATCTGCACAGTGAAACGGGCATGAATGCTCACCAGGTATTATATCTCTTTAACTTTTGGCGCCAACGTCAACCTGGATAACCAGCTTTGGATTCTTGCTGGTCCACTTGGACAAAAGACGATGGCCGATGGGAATGTAGCAGTCAAAGGTCAAAGGTCAAAGGTCAAGGTCGCTCTGACCTCGAGTCCACCCCCCTTCTCATGCATTAATTGTGACATAACGACCCTCAGAACCTCTGACCAGCCAAAGGTCACTTTCAATGTGAGATTCTGATGTTCTGTGAAGCCTAATGAGTCAGTCGTCAGCTGATGACGGAGACTCGCAGTCACATGACCTGGCGGTTCTGTGAGGTTTTCTCAGTTTCACCCCACGCTTTCTGAATTCCTCACACGCTTGAACGTCATGCCGCCGTCCTGTGCATTGGGGACCCCTGGTTCAGGGGCAGGGTTGGGGGGGGCTCCATTAAAAGTTCTAAATCTCACGTGCACGGTCCGCATCACACATTGGAATCTGTGAAATGCCTCTCTCCTTGCACTGTAGCCCAGGGGACGGGGCCCCAGGATAAACAACACTAAATTTTGCATAAACAGGCTTTTATCTGTCATGTCTACAGAATAGTTATCCGGTTAATGTTTTCTCATGCGCGCATGCCAGTGTGTGTGTGTTTGTGTGTTTGTGTGTGTGTGTTAATGCGCAATGTTACGACGGATCATCTCGTAATAGTTAACCCCGAGTAAACTCCTTGAGGAGGAAGTTGATGGAAAGTCTTCTTGATGTGGACAAACATCCTGATGAGATGACTCCTCAAACAAAGCGCACGCTCATATTGGTGTGTGAGTGACTGAATGGACGTGTGTGTGTGCATTTGTCACATGCAAGTGCATGCGTGTGCGTGTGTGTGTGTGTGTGTATTTCGTAGGACTGGCCTTTGCAGGTTAGTTTAAAGCTATTACAACAGGTCATCTCTAATAGTTAACCCCAAGTAAGCCAGAGGAGGTGATGGAAAGTTAGATGTGGTGTGTGTGTGTGTGTGTGTGTGTGTGTGTGTGTGTGTGTGTGTGTGTGTGTGTGTGTGTGCATCCCTGTGCGTCTGCATCCGCGTTGTGGTTTGTGGAGCAGAGCGGGTCGCGCATGATCTCAGCGATGACCCCCACCTCTTATCAGTGGGTTTTCACAAAGGTCAAAAGTCACCACTCTTTTTATGACAGGAAGGCGAGGTTATGTTGACACATATCCCAAGACGCCCCCTCCCCGATAAAGCCCATCCTGCTGCATCCATACACCCCTCCACCCCCACCTCTCCACCCCCAGGAGGGTGGTCGCAATCATAGGACCGCAATCTGATATTGCCTACTTGCGAGTAATTCCGCGTACCTCGAAGAAGGCTAATAGCTGCTAGCTTTGTGGAGGAGAGTTGGATTCTCCCCTTCATTTTACTTGTTCGTACACATGTTCGTATATTTACTTGTATTTGTAAATATGAATATGTACATATGAATATATGTAAATGTGTACATATAGAGGAGAATTTTTACGCATACAAACGGCCATGTGCGTGTATATGCATATATATGTACACATACATATGTAAATGAGTATGCAAATACATACATGTACATTTACACATTCACATGTAAATCTCGATTTATGTATATACGTCATATATGTGTGTATATTATGGGGAGTTTATGTGTTAATTTGCATTAGTGTATGTACATGCACGTGCATTTACATGTACGTGTGCATGTCATTTTACATATATATGTAGGATTATATGTACATTTACAATCATATTTCCCCAGAAAAAGTGTTTTCGCGATTTCAACTTGAAATATGTGCACGGAATAAAAACAAGATAAAGCAGGAAGTAGCTTTGGAAGAGGAGTCCTAAACAGCAGGTAGTATTTGATGATATTATGTCAATAAAAATAAGTGTTATTTGTGTTTTTTTCCCGGGGGAACCCAAACCTGAAACATACAGGAAGCACTCGGACCCTGATTATCAGCTTATTTTAATTTCATTTTTATATATATCTGTCTTCCATCCGAGGGGATCCCCCCACCCCCACCCCTGCCCCCAACGGCCTGGCAGAGTCGCCAGAGATCTTCTCCAGAGCGTCACCTCTGCACACACACACACACACACACACACACACACATACGCTGACCCTCGGGCCCTGACATGATGGCCGGCCCGACGAGGAAGCAGGAACAGGCGGCGTAACCCTGCCGCGCTCCTGTGGACTGCATGGACGCGTGCCCCCGCCGGGGGCTGTGCAAGACCCGCGCACACACACACACAAACACACACACGCAAGCACACACTCATACACACACAGCCGCGCTCGCCGCCCTCCATTATTTACAACCGGGCGTATCTGCATGCAAACGGCCCATTCGGAGACAATCTGATCACACAGCGGAGGCTTCGGCCGGTCTGTTCCTCTCGCTCGGTGAGAATATCGCCGGGGCGGAATGGAAACTTCATTTTGCAGGGGCTAATATTAGCCCGGGCCTCTGGAAAATTCCTTTTAAATGATCGCAAGCTGAGAAAAGGCAAAGAATTTGTTTAGCGTTTTGCCTGACAGTATTCTCTGCATATGCGGCAGTTTATTTCTTCTTTTTTTTTCAGATGGGCACACAGGAGGGTCCTGGGAACACAGATGTGGAGGGAGGGAGGGAGAGAGGAAGGATGGGAGGATAAATGATGAAATTCAGGGCTGTGTGACTATCCAGGGTTTTACACTCTTGTCCTGCGTCCCCTGGTACCCTCACTGATACATAGACCAATGTGTGTGTGTGTGTGTATGTGTGTGTGTGCATCACTTGCTGTGTGTATAACTGGTGTCCGTCACCAACTGTCTCTCACTGTCTATATGACCTATATTACACAGTCCTTATTCGGTATATGACCCTAACTTTGCAACTGTGTGTGCTTTTGGATGTGTGTGTGCGTTTGTGTGTATGTGTGTGTGCGTGTGTGATTCTGCTAGGAAAATCCCACCTGGCCATAGTTCAGAGGGTGAACAATGAGGGTGAGGGAGACCCCTTCTACGAGGTCCTGGGCATCGTCACCCTGGAGGACGTTATCGAGGAAATCATCAAGTCAGAGATCCTGGACGAGACGGACCTGTACAGTAGGTTCCCCCTTCCTTGTTCGCACCTCCCGTCTTCCATCACCCCGACATCTTACATGTTGGGTTAATCGGAAATTAATCCCGTCTTTTTAATGCTCAATATATATATTTATGTGTTAGGATACTTGTGTGTGTGTATCCTTCGGGTCTGTTTTACCAATATGGCAGCTGCAGATGTGATCTGCCCTTGCAAGCCTTTGCTTTCAGAATAAATCCGGAGTCACCGTCCAGAGACCGGATGTTCAAATTACATTTGTAATTACTCCACTTCCAGGGATTTGCATTAATCCTGCTGTGAGACTTTTCGGCCTCCCGACGTCGACTTTCACATCTGGAGATTTGTCTCTGGGCTTGCGGCCGTTTCTGATCTTTTTAAAAAAAAAGAACTGAAAAACTCACGAGGCGCCCCTGACCTCTGGTGCGTTTTTGCGTTGATGCCAAATGGTCAGCGCTAACACGTTGCTTTGGTGGTAGCATGCTAGCAAACAGGGAAATGGGAAAGCGCCTGGCATGAAACGTCCCACGCGTGCAGCCAAAAGTTTCGTGCAACGCGTCAGATTTAGCAGATTAGGTCGGGCATGTTGGCAGATTTAAAAAGTGATCATTTCAATCTGTCCCCTCTGGAGATTACGACTCCCGGGTGTCGTGACAGAGTTCCTCACATGGGCGATGTCACTTGACATGAACTAAGCCAACAACAACATTAGTTTGCTAACGAGACCCGGCCACCTGATAAATCAGAGCGATGGGGTCGGCGCTGTTGCAGGACTTCCAAGATTTTATTGACATCAAAAATAATAAACCGTCAAGGCTGTGTTTCATTCATTCATTCATTCATTCATTCATACATTCATTCATTCATTCATTCATTCATTCATTCATTCATTCATTCATTCATTCATTCATTCATTATCAAAACAGCATGTACTGCACACAGGATAGCCTGGACTGGTTAGCTGTCAATCAGTGAGCCATCAACCAATCACACCTATTGACAATTTCATGGTCTTCAATGAACCTACTGACAATTTTGGGACTTTAGGAAGAAGACAGGGAACCTGGAGAGAACCCAGGCAGGAGAACATGGGGAACCCACACAGAGAGAACCCCGTCAGAATCAAACCCGGAACCGTGAGGCCAGATTGCTAGTTGAGGTGGTGGCTAATGACAGCCCGGCTTGGTCAGCTCAGATTGGCTGTTGCGTGAACATCATTCCAAAATTATATTATCTTCTGTTTCCGGTCGTTAAAGTGGGGGCCTGTGGCGTTCAAATGTCATCTGAAAATGAAATAGTAATTTTTGTTTTTTTAATCTGTGGTCTTTCAATGTTACTAATTCACCTCCAACACTTTCCGAGCACTTTAAGCCTCTTTTCAGTGGATGTTTTCTGAACCATCTCCAATTAATAAAGCCTCCCCCCAATTTTTTTTTAATTCAGATTTGTTCAAACTCTAGAAAAAAGAATATATGAAATATCTCGAAATAAAAGTAATTTACGCTTTTCATTCGTAAAAAGGTAGTCCTTCTCATGCGTTCACGTCCTTTACATTGCCGTGGTTGTTGAGCAATGTGTCCACTAGAGGGCAGTACAGAGTTCAGCCAACTCACAAACAGAAAGAGACACAAACAGAGGCAGCGACTGCGTATTTACTGTTGGGCAGAGATGAGGCCTAATATGTGCCGTTTCGCCACCAAAGTAGCCCAGCTATGCTAACCATCAAACGTGCCTTTTCATTAATTCATTTACTTTTCCAGAAGCCAATGAGATCTAAAATGATCTTTCTGCGCCCCAGAAAGACATTAGGTGATCACTCGGGTTGGAGCTCAGGACGGCTATCCCGGGAAAAAGCTTGCGCCGTTAGCTCATCACTCACTTCCTGCAGGAAGTGAGCCGCGTTATTCCTGGGAAATCAACACATTCCGTCTTTTTCCGACGTCAGACTCCCCAAAAACGTCTGTTTTCTTTTTGTTTTCATCAGAATAAGCAATGACTGAATGAATGAATGAATGAACCTTGTTCCTCTTGCACCCCATCAAAATGCCAATCCTGCATTGCTGACAGCAAAGCCGACTCTCTCACACACACACACACACACACACAGAGTGTGCGCTCGCCACTTTATTTGTCGCCCCAATACATATGGCTTGAAGTAATGCTAAGAATGTGATAAGCTAACAGTGTAGCCCCCTATAGCTCCCTTTTACTTCTGAGAAAGTCACCGCGGCTACGTTCTCTGGAAAAAGCAATAAGCTCCGGGTAACTCCAGTTTAGTCACCCCGCGACCCGAGACGGCTCTCTCGCCGTCGTGGACGTGGACGTGGACGGGGGTTTGTCTCATACTCTCACTTTCATTTTCTTGTCCCCAGCTGACAACAAGACGAAGAAGAAAATCACCCATCGGGAAAGGAAGCAGGACTTCTCTGCCTTCAAGCACACCGACAATGAAATGAAGGTTAAAATATCACCTCAGCTTCTGCTGGCTACCCTGCGTTTCTTAGCAACAGGCAAGTGGGCTGTGTTGCTGCTTGACTTCCCCCAGTGTGCCCTGAGTCCCTCGCTGTGGGGAGTGTGTGTGTGTGTATGTGTGTGCTTTGAGTTTTGGGGCAAGCAAGTGTAGAGAGGACCGAGTATGTGTGTAGAATGAGTATCTGCTGTGTATGTGTGTGTGTGTGTGTGTGTGTGAGAGCGCGCAAGGGAATGAGTTGTGTGAGGACTCACAACCAGCGTGTTGGTATGCATGTATGTGTGTGTGTGTGTTTGTGTGTGTGTGTGTGTGTGTGTGTGTGTGTGTGTGTGTGTGTGTGTGTGTGTTTGTGAAGAGGTGCAAGGCCTCTCGGGAGCGCGGCACGGGATGGCCGCGCACGCCCCGTGCACGGGAACCCAAAGCCCGGCGTCTATTTGCTTGCGTGTCATGCTCGCCGAGGGGGGGAAGTGGGAGGGCTGAGGGATTGGGGGGGGTATTACACACTTGTGATCTCGGCCTACAGCTTTAAAAACACCAAACCATCCCGTTCGCTAACGCTCGCCACCTCGGTGACATCACTTCCGGGCCCAGTCGCCCCCACCACCACCGCCACCACCCGACCACAGGAAGTAAACTTCCTAACGGGCAGAGCGAGCGTCCTGGCGCCGGTGGGCCAGGGCCCCCGTAGGCCCGCCACCGGATTTGCCTCGGAACTTTGACCCGGCAGCTCAGCGTCGATTTAAGGCCCTCTCGGAAGGCTCTTAAGGAGGCGGTGGAGCCCGGAGCGCCGCCTGCCGCAGTGGAGCGAGCTGGCCTCATCACCGTAAAAACTTCGCTTCTCATGCAATCCAGACAATCCCTTAAAAACAAAAAAAAGCAAATTATTTTTGTGAAATTTAGTTTAATTTAATTCAGAGCCAGAGGAAACACAGGACAGTTGGATAAATAGCACTGCAGTTCTGGGCAAAATCTTATTATTTTGTCATGTCTGCGGAGGTTCTCAGTCATCCGGGTCATGGTGAATTCTTGTGGAAGTCCTCTTGTCGTGGTAGCTGGCTTCTTCAGTTCTGAAGAAGTCTCTCGGGTGAGAAGTGAAACGTCTTCAATTGAAGAAATTCAAGTCCAGTTGCAACAACAAGAAGATTTCCACAAGAATTTTTATCTTGTCATTGCATTGTTATTACATTGCAATAGCATTATTACACTACTATTATATTGCTATTGCATTATTACATGACTTTTACATAGCTATTGCATTATTGTTACAGTACTGTTACATTGCTGTTGCATTATTACATTACTATTACATTGCTATTGCCTTATTATTACAGTACTAATACATTGCTATTGCATTATTACACTATTATTATTATTATCATTGTTGATATTGTTATTGGATGAGCTGTAGTTTTGCATCCCAAATATGATGGTAAGCCTCAGGAAGTGGAAATAATATCAGAAACCCTCTTCAGAAAAGTGTAAAGGGGGGGTGTCAACGGGGACATGTTACTTCTTGTGAGATTGATGCGTAAGAGTTATCCACTTCCCGTTCGGTTTCGGCATCAAAATTCAAGGCTTTGAGGAAACCGTGACGATTCATGCAGGAAAAGCCACTTTCTGAACTTCATTGTCCTGTGACTTCTGACCTTGCGTCCGTCCGTCTCCGCAGAGGTGGAGCCCTTCGCTCCGGTTCAGATGTCGGAGAAGATCCTGTTGCGCTTGCTTAAGCATCCCAACGTCATCCAGGAGCTCAAGTACGACGAGAAGAACAAGCGGGCGGCGGAGCACTACCTCTTCCACAGGAACAAGCCTGTGGACTATTTCATCCTCATCCTGCAGGTGGGCTGGGATCTGGAATTAGGGCGGCCGGTTCACGGATTTTCGCGACGAAGATTAGTTCACATCAATAGGAGACGATAAGGAGTCCAATAACCGACGGGGAAAAGCGTTTGGAAAGAAACCAGGAAGTGAGCGGGAATTCACTTTTCTCAGTTTGGTCTAAAAAATTATAAATCAGCTTCATTCCGTCCCAGAAAATCATAATCAGAATAATTTTAAAATAATATTTGTCTTCAAACCTCTTTTTGATTTCATCACATTTTCACCCAGAATCATTTTCAGCGTCTTCGCAGTTTTTACTTTTATTTGATTGGCCGCCGATCCCCAGGTGGGACGTGGATGAAGGAGCAAAAAAAAAAAAAAGGGAGAGAAAGTGAAAGAATGGAGGGGAAGGCCGAGTGGATATGTATGTTTACACAGGTTTATATTTACAAATGTTTAGAGATGACACTAGCTGGTAAAAAGGCACGGGGGACATTCACAGTGTTATTAAGAGGTTATTACTTGTTATAACAGTGTAATAAACAAATTACATACTACACACACACACACTTTGTGTTTGGAGTGACATGCATTGCGGTGTATGTGCTTCTCACAGGGGAAGGTGGAGGTGGAGGCGGGAAAGGAGGGGATGAAGTTCGAAGCAGGGCCCTTCTCCTTCTACGGGATGATGGCCCTGACGGCGTCGCCAGGTGAGAGTGAAATAAGAAAAAGAAAGAAAGAAAAGGCGCTAGTCACAGTTACTGGTGCAATTTAACCCTCTTGGGACAACACGGAGAGGGCCCCGAGCTGGCTGCACCTGGGCCGGGCCGAGGGGCCCCGGCCGGCTTCCGCAGAGGCCCCACGCGGTCTCGCCCAGATGGGTTAGCGAGGAGCCATCAGATGCCCACAGGGGGCCCATCTGGTCTTATCTAATGCCCCTAGGGGCCTCATCTGCTGTGTACAGGGGACGGGGGCCAAATCCAAGCCCCGCTCCAGTTACCTTGCTTCGCAGTACACCCCCGGGAGTATATTGTACACGCAGCCATGTACAATATACTGCCTTGGGGGAAGGAGCAAGTAATCAGGGAGCTTTTGTACTCCGATGTATTTTAAAAATAGAATCAGCAAAATCAGTCAAAAAAAGAGAGGAAGAAATCCACGGCGGGCCGCATTCCAGCTCCCATCTCTATTCACATCCATGGCGGTGACTGCCCCCCCCCCACTCCACTGCCGCCACCCCAGCCCCGCCCGTCTCGGAGCGGATGATGCAAACATATGCAACAGCAGAGTTTTTTTTTGTTTTGTTTTTTTGCTGATTTTCTAAATATTTCTTTGGATAAAAATGTCCCACTGATATTTATATAATTTTATTATTTTCTCCATGTTTTTATTTCAGATTTTTTTTTAATTCATTATTTATGTGTTTTCTTTTTGTTTTTTATCGTCCGCTCCCTCCACCTCCGGCTGATGACTCTCTGCTGCATCAACCTGGTATTAAAAAAAAAATTGATTAAAAAAATTAACTACGTATGAATTTTTGATAACCTTTAACATCTTTTTTAAAGGTGAGAAATTAAATAAGAAGAACTTTTTTTCATTCTCACTTTTTCAAAATAATTTGATAATAAAAATAAATATTTATCTATTTTTCAGATCTTTTTTAAAGGAGAGAAATTAAATAGATTGGGCTTTTTAAATATCCAGACACCAAATCATGTCTTCATGCATAAATAAATGTTGTAATACTTCATGTATTGATATCAACCTTGAAAAAGAAACTGCATTCATTAAATTTATGATACTTTACTGGTCTCGGGGTCGCTGGTCAGTGAGAGACGCCGTTTGACCTCTGGTCCGGCCGGCGACGAAAGGGGGTGGGTAAAGGACAGCGAAAACAAAGCAAATGAAATCAAATAAACCATGAGAGCAGCCATTGGCATTCGGGGGCATTCCTTGGCTGTTTTCTTAAATTCGGTTTCACCAGATGAGGCCTGAAATAACACGTTCCCGTCCCTTTGAGTCCCTGTAAGAAAATCCAACGTGTTTCGGTTTCGCAAGGACCCGCATCTGGCGTCGCAGGGCCCTTGGTTCGGGGAGCAATGGCACTGCGGCGATCCGTTCTTGAAAAAGGGAACGTTATTTTGTATTTTTTGGAGTGGCGACTTCCGGTGGCGACAGCAGGACTCACATAGCGATTCGCTCAGTTCATTCATAAACTGCACCGCCATTCTCCGATCCACTGGGTTGATGGGAGATGGGAGGCACCTAGTGGTGAGGATGGGTACTGCACCCCTCACATCTAGATGTTCTGACAATCTGAGTTTAATTTACTCTAAACAAGTCCCTTGGATTAGTCATGCACTTTTGATTGACAAATGTCCTACCCCCCCCCCCCCCCCCCCCCCCCCCCCCCCCCCCCCCCCCCCTCACCCCCCCCCCCCCCCCTCGTTCCCCCCGCCCC
>CAAKHD010002009.1:35707-73247 GCA_901007705.1 Fistularia tabacaria
CGAGGTCTTGTGGGGCAAAGGCTGGGTTATACACACACACACACACACACACACACACACACACACACACACACACACACACACACACACACACACACACACAGTACTGCATGTGATAAAGTAGTCAAGTGGGGTGAGGTCAATTAGTGACTCTCCCTCCAGCGCCTGAGCGGTTTTACTGTTGCCATAGAAACGGGGGCGATTAAAGTTGTACCTTGACTCGTCTCTGAATAGCGCTGATATCCGGCCTCTCGTTACTGCTGCTGTCCAGATGTCTGAGGGCGGGGAGAGGAGAGCGATGATTAGACCTGACGAGACCTGGGAGGAGGGGACTCTTGATATCAGTTTGCAGAGCGCGGTGGTGCAACAGCGAGCTGCGCGAAGTTATAAATAACGCCATTTATCAGGCGAGTGCAGCGCCCACTGACCCCGGCGATCACTCAGGCACGCTCACATGCAGGCAAACAGACGCCACTGCTGCAGGGAGCAAAGGACGGCCCGGCGGCCTGAGGTGGAAACCACACAGTTTGAGAAAAGGGAGTAGCTGAAGGGTTGCAGATCTTACTTGTAGAGCTCCGCCAAGAAAATGTCCAGACCTTGCAGCTCTTCAAATAAAGCTGAAAAAAAAGCGGAAATGTTGGTGTCTTCTTTACTTCTCAAATGTTCAGCTGCCAGGTTTTAACTTTGTATATACTGAGCACGAGCGTGAGTAAATTTAGCTTATGTGCATTTTTCTCTGAGAAAGTTTGACATTTCAGCAGCTGCTGTCGGTCAGGTCCCGTCAAGCATTATTTAATGCCAGTGGGACGGCGGACCTCGGAAAAACAACCTCTCGCAGCGCAGAGGGACCACAGGATGTAACCGCATTTATGTGATGCCAGCAAATGCAACGGGCTCCCACTCATGTCTCTGTTTTCGGTGTTTCGTTCTGCAGGCTCACAGCTCTTGTCGGTCCAGACGTGCAGCTCCTGGGCCAGCTCGGGGATGACCAGGAACGTCCTCCAGCCCTGCCGCTTCTTGGACTTGAGGATGTCCCCGAAGATGTGGTCCCCAATGTACACGATGTCCTTGCCCTTCGCACCAAGCAGGTCGCACACAATGTCTGAGGAACCTGAGAGAAGGTGAGGTGGCGTTAACAGAGAAACGAGTAGCTCTACAACCTTGGACAATGAAAGCGTGAATCAAAGGTCTGACCTCCGGAGTAGACGATACCGTGCTGCAGAGGTCCGGTGTAGGTCCCGATCTTCAGACGGCCCGTTGTCTGAAATTGGAAATCATTCTTTCTCTATGCGTTGTGTGTGAAGAAGAATCATCCATGGGCAGGATCGGAGATGAAGTGAAGGGATGATTTGAAGGATATCCTCACATCCGCGAATCAAGACCATCAACGACCCGACATAATCAGCAAGACAAATATGCCCCGCCTGCACCTGATCTGTCATAAGCTCTGCGGGCTGTTTACTCGAGGAGGTCAAATTTGGGGCATGACTGTGGCACGCCTGTAAAAAGTTCCCCACAAAATACCAGTGCGCTTCATGAATTGTGCTTTTGTAGACATTTTGAGCAAGAACTAACACAGAGGTGAAGAATCTTTGGGGTTTACTTTCGATGGACAGCTGTTTGTTTAGTCCACTTGCAGTTGGGAGAGAACACGCAATCCCTTTGGGGGCCCATGATTGACTCGAGGCCTCGAGTCAGGGGTGCAACTCCTAGCCCTTTGCTCGAAGCTGTGGCAGTGCAACTGAAGGCCGTGGTGATATTAGGGTTCAAAGCTGAGCGACAGGGTTGAGTAAATCAAGACCAGCACAGTATGAATGTACACTGGGGATTAATAATGCCGCTATCTGTCCCGATCCAGGTCTTTCTTACTGTGTCTACTTGTCTGAGCACGGTCCCTTCACCAAAGAACAGGGGCTTCCTGGCGTCCACGAGGATCAGGTCGAAGTAGGACTGCCAGGGCCGGTGGGACGTCCCGGGCTGCGGGGGGGACACACATGGTCACAAATACACTTTCACCTCGGGCAACCCAAATGTTGGTCAAGCAGGTGGGGGGAACATACCTTCGGGCCATGGGGGAAGTCAAACAAGTAGGTCATGATTTTCTGTGAGAACATAAACACATACACGGTGAGGTTGATGAAAACGCTCAGGTCTCACTCAGCGCACACACACACACACACACACACACTCATACACTGCTGAGTGTGGCAGCTTTGCCAATCAAAAGATCAGCAGCTTTTTTTTCCCCACAGGATTTGATTCTGAATGTCCACAGATTTAGTCATTTCTGCATTGCCCCCACCTCCCCTTACATGAGGGATTTCCAATGGGGTGCACATCCCGACTTACATCAGTGTATTTGTAGTCACTGTTGGTAGCTAAAAAAACCTTGGCGACTTCATTCATTCGGCTGAGGAGCAGAGGCAACTTCCCCTGGTGGGAACAGAGAAAAACAAACGGCTTTAAGCTCCAAGAGTCTTTACAAAGTGTGTGTGTGTGTGCGTGTGTGTGTGTGTGCGCGCGTGTGCGTGTGTGTGTTTCCCAGCACAGTCATAGCATCCTTGTTGAATGCAAACTACTCACATCTTTGACAACATACTTCTCCAGGTTCTCAACTGTTTTCTCCTTCAGAGTACCCTGGAAGACAGGGAGTGGGTGTCAGAAAAAACACTAGAAATACACAGTTTTACCCGCAGCAGTTTCACTTTAAACACAGAGATATCAGCGGAAATTCAGTCCATTCGGCAACGGTTCAGAATAATTAACTGGGAGTCAGGATTATACGGGATGTGTGTTAAAAATTCAAAGACCTTCATCTAAGCGCATGCCAAGGATTTCTCTTCGGGGCTTTTTTTCTTAACAGTAAGGATTTAAATGATTCTCCCTCTGTGGCCGGTGCTGATGGAAAATATTTACTTTGAGAAAGAGAGCGAGAGAGAGCGCTCTGTTTATTCATTAACATCTCCAAAACCTGTATGGTGTTTCTGCTATTTGTGTAAATATTAAATCTTGATGTGGTAAAAATGAGAATGTAGGACCATTGAGAAACAGATAACCGGGGAGTCTTGAAATGGCCTGGGGATATCTGATGCTGACTACTTCCGAAAGCGGCTAAGCCTCACTCCTCTTTGTGTTTTGGGTGTGTTTTATGACTGGATTCAACTCTGGAACCCTTCAGAGCACATTTTAATGTCCGCTGTAAACCCGGCGCGTGCGTTGCTGACACGTATCAAATCACTTTCGAATCGGTGTAAAACTTCAGTTTCACGGTCTATTTTATCAGCTATTTCCACATGAGCGCGTGCAGTGAGACCTCCCGTCAGTCAGCGGACGTTAACTTTATCAGGCGGGCCGACGTTCCCGTTGAACCCACGACTGCATGCCGGTGGTCTCAACTGTCCAGCGGATGCTTGGAGCCAGATCTAACCAGATGACATGGTGCTTACAGCTGTTGAGTTTCTTTTCTAATTTTAGAACCAGTGCAATCATGACCTATATCAGAATTAGAAGGCTGTGATTGTGTCACTGAGCTGGATCAATCTGAAGGTCAGATTAGCCGTGCGTGTGCTTGTCCAGAGGGCTGATACACGACAAAATCAGAATTATTCAATGACCCGATTCTTGAAAATGAGAAGAAATGTTAAGATAAAGGTTGTTGTGATTATAAAGGCCGATCCTGTTTGACTTTGATATCTAACCTTGAAGTGGACCCAGTCCACGGCGTCGCGGACGTCCTGGAACATGCTCTTGTAAGACATGAAGAGGTCGCCGTCCTTGAAGCCCGTTTCACAGCTAAGGGGGGTAGCAGAGACACACACGTACACAGCCACCACACAGGGCCAGAACTTTACAGAACGTTGTTAAAGGTATGACATTTGTTTCTTTCTTTCTTTTTTTTTTTTTGTTTGCTTTTATATGGGATAGCCTTCCCTTGTTGGAGAGGTCCCCAGCCAAACAGGAAAGCATTCTCCCCCTAAAAGACCAACAACCAGGTTTCAGAGGACAAAAGACCATGCAGCCATTCCAGATTACATTCTCAATAGATTCATAGGCCATTACATCCCTTAGCATTAACATTTCAAAGATTATCCCATTGATTGATTGATTGATTAAGATTTGGTTCTCTGTAAATATCCAGTGAAAAAAAAAAGTCTAATTTCTGCCTCATTCACATAAGGATCCATGCTTCTATACAATTAATAACAGGAAAGATGAATAGACCGCAGTTACAGGAAAGAAAAGTTGAAATGTCCTTTGACTGAACTGACCTTTGGTTCCAACTGAGCACAATTAACCCAATTAGCGGTTGAGTCATCCCGACTCTCCCGTGCTGTAGGGCTTTCTACATGCCCCGTCTGGCTTGAAACTCTCTTTGTGTCACCATGCCGTGCCAAGAGACTTGTATTTTGACCAGTAGTGAAAATATCGGATGCCTACCTTGTGTATCTATCACAGTTGGAGAAGAAATCCACTAGGCAGGCAAAGAGGTAGGTTTCTAAAAAAAAAGACGGGTGTTCTATTTCTTTTTCTTTCTTTTTTAAGAAGACAAGTCTTCGACGAGGCGCAAGTCAGAGACTCACCTGGCAGGTTGAAGAGTGTGTTGAGGATGTAGAAGCGCTCTGTGTCATCCCTCTGGATGAACTTGTTGGGGTAGCGCTCGCGGATCTCGGGGCTAGGAAAAGAAAAAGCTTTTCAGGATGATCCTTGTGGTCCATGTTGGCCTAAAGTGTATGTAGACACCACACACAGCAGTGTCACTGTCAGTCAAATGGCAGAGGAAAGCTTTCCGGTCTCACCCTCTGAGGAAGTTGAATCCATGGACGCAGACCAGTATATTGCCGTAGGCATCTACCTTCAACAGGTTTCCATATATGGTATCAAACACAAGGCCCCTGTTAGTGCAATGATGGCTTATATTAGAACCTTAAAAGCTTTTAAAACACATTCTTGATCATCATATTACATGTGATATTACACAGCCATGAAAGACGGCTGAGGCGGGAGCTAAACAACCACCTTCAGGCTAACACTTGAAGCTGACCGTCCTGACCTGGTGGGAAAGGACGGGTCGTAGACGAAGCTCAGCAGCTCCTGGGGGTAGCCGATGGAGACCAGCCGCTCCACTGTGAGCTCGAAACCCAAGGACTCGTACTCCGGGGACTTGTACACTGGAAATAAGACAAATTCAAACACATTAATAAAAGTAAGGCGAGGAAACTTTGGCAGGGGCCAGTTATATTTGAGTTTATGCCTGCACAGATACTCAGTCATCCAGGTCACTGATAAATCTTATCCTGGCAGCCCGTCTTGCTCAACATCTTGAAGACGTTTGGCCTCTCGTCCAAGCAGCTCCTCGGGTTCCTGTTGCATTTGAATCTAGGTCACAGTTCACCTTCGTTTTACGGTGAAAAGCTACAATTCTGGAGGCTTTTTAAACCTCAGCAGATTTTCTTTCCGGCCTTTTCCTCCCGGACCAAAGGGACTTTTTTTTTTAAGCTAGGCAAATCTTCTTGCTTGACACTATTTCTAGCAATAGCAGTGGTCCAGCTGAGAGGATGGTCTCCTTAGAGGTTGTAGGGCATGTTATATAAACGTCAAATTTACGTAATCACTGTATTAAGTGTATACTTGAGAAGCAACGGCTGCAGGCAAAACTGTAAATGTGACGCAGGCGAAGTTGCAATGGAGGTGACATGTTGTCATTTGGCTTCAGTGATCTTGCGCTTCTCATTACGCTGCCTTTTCGATGCTCCTCAAGACTTGGTGGTGTCAGTGGGGTTTAACAACAAGCTGTCACTGTCTCGCGAAAATCCCTCACACACACACCCTGCCCCTCTCTTTCCTGGCAAACACAGAGGGGCCGCATGTTCCGAACATAAATCCGTAAAGTAAATCAGGTGTTGACATTTAAAAAAAGAAAATAGTCTCAAGTTTCAGCGTCAGCTCTCATTAGCCAGGCTGATATTAAAGGAAAAAAAAAAAGGTTGGCGCCTTTCCACTGGCAGGGCCGCATATTTTCCCAGGGCCCAAACAAATAGTGAAGCAGGGGGATCAAGCAAAGACTCCAGAGGAGGCGGTCAGGGGATTAAAATGCTAACTGACACGGGGAGGAGAGTATGTCACATGTTATAAATACAAAACAGGGAATGCACTTGTTGTTGATGGATGTTTTCTCAAGTCCCCAGGATTCAGGTGGGAGGCTCTTCGAAGGGGTCAACCGATTGGTCGGGGTACGGCCGGCAGAATACAAACAGAAAAAGCAGCTTATGTAGTCCTCGAAAAGCTGGCACGAGTCACAAGCAGGTATGAACAGGTTCAGGGAGGGGGGGACTGTTGGTGGCCTTGTAAAATAAGTCACAGAAAATCAGACTGACAGTTCCATCCACTGCGATAAACAGCGTCTCCTCCCCCTCAGCGGTCAGATTCCTCTCCCTACTCAGAGGGGCTACAAAGAAACCTATTTCAGGAGCCACTTCCCCTCTGTCACCTTCGGCTATCATCACCTTTCACTTTCTTCAGATCAGCAGCGGGCTGTTTTCACGCGTTGGGACGCTCGAAAAACCTGGGCGCACAAACGCACGGTAAAACTGTGAGAAGTTTGTTTTTATTACATGATAATATGAGGGTGGAGTTTATGGCCGGGTGTTACCAGGCGCACCTGACACATTAACAGCTGCACGGCACCTGAAACTAAATACATTTTCAAGAAGCTTGAAAATGGATCCCCCTTTTAAGTAAACCATGGAGAGGCTTTACTCTACTTCCCCATTAAGTTTGTCGTAGTACATCAGCTCTTCCTCCATAACTTATCTTAAAGCCCACTAAAAGTTTCCAAATTCTCCCCAAAAACATTATGTGAATGCAGTGGTTTGATTGCCATTCGCCCACACGAACGATGAGAGCCCAGCAGGGTTGGTAAATCAGGTCACCGCAACAACGGGTATCCCTTCCCCTCATCAAGCCCCGAGCTCACCGGACACCATTAAATCATCAGTTCGGCTAGCTCCAACTGCCCGTGTCAGAAGCACATTCACCCTGACAAATGTAGGAAGACAAATTATATCAATGGAAATAAACCTTAATGTGGTTGCTACAGCTTGCGGACTGACTCATGTGACGCGGGTGTGGGTTTGAACACCCACATTTGTCCATGCCCTTTAGCATATTCAATGCTACATTGGGAGTTAGTCCGGTCTTGCGTGCTGGAGCTGTGGCTTCAATCAATTGGCTAGTGATGTTTGAACAGGAGTGACGGCGTAGGGCAAAACCCACTTCTGCCACATTTGGTCGCAGAAGTGGTCACAGAATCGCCACAATTTAAAACTTTTTTTTTTTTCAAGTATAGTACTAACACGCATGTGTGCACCAGGAGTGATTAACTTTTTCTGAATGAACTTTGTCCCCTTCTAACTGCTGAAACGAGCAAGGTAGGAGCCTCTATGAGCAGTCCAAACCCCCTCGGTCCATGATGAAACGTGTTCAAGGGTCGTTCACACGGCTGATTGTAGCAGTTACGGTGAACTTTCTTGGACAAATTTGAAAACAAGCAACAGCCCGTCTTTTGGAAAGCAGATGCTAGGTCCCTGTGGTCGACAGCGTACGGGTTAGTCTCGTCATCAGAGCCACCACTTGCTATTTCTGATGTCGAATAATAGCCTGTGACATTTTTAGTGGATCCTTCTCAGAATGGAAGTGGCTCTTAAGGATGTGGTTTAAGCTAGGTCAGTGTTTTGGAGAAAGAGGTATCTGAGAAAACACTTAGCAGATGTTTTCGTATGCAGGCCAGAAGTTGTGGGACTGTTGCTTGTAATGTCCTTGACTTTTGTTGTTTTTTAATGCCTTGTGGTGCCCTTTGCTCCCCTGCAGTGGGCCTCTTCTCATATTTCTCACGCTGTTCGTATGTACATGTACACACCGACGTGCAGGCAGACACACTCTGCTACCAGCTGAGAAAAAACAGACTTACATACAAGGATCTTGTATCCCTGATGAGGTTGTTGCCAGATAATTCCACTCTGCTGTTCTAATTACTGGGATGTGTGTTGTGACTTGATGGACATTATAGGCCAGGTCACCCCAGTTCTTAATGTAATATACACCCCTCACACACACTAAACAACTCTTCCTAAGAATAGAAAACTAATCCAAAACATATAAAGTGTTCCACATAGAGACCAGCGCCTCATCTATTTTCATTTATCTGTGGTGACTGATGTTCGAATCTAGGTCTCTGCCACGGATTCGGGTGTCATTGTCGGTTGTGTAGTTGAAAAATGAGAAAACGCTGCCTCAAGGACCCAAATTCCAGCCAAAAGTCTGTTCGAAAGTAGGACAAATCTCTGCGTACGTCCTGCCTGCTCGAGGTTGAGCAATTTTCCCTAGGCCACAATGTTCTCTCTTCTACAGCACAAAGAAGTGATGAGGCAATGCCGTGTGTGTTTTTAAGACCTGTGCCCTTCCCCGCCTCCACATCACTCCATGCTTCTACTCACATTTGTCTCTCTTTCATCCAGCAGCCTTGCTATTTTTTATGAACCCCGCCCTTATTGATGCACATCTGTCACTGAGACCTGATGCTAATTCTTCCTTGGATTCAATTCAATGTGTATTTTTTTCTTACTCACGATTTGAAGTTTCTTCGCTCTTTATGATGAATTATCTGTGTTTCCGGTCATTTGGCTGTGAACTCTTGACCACGGTCATGATATGTTCTTTTTTTTTTTCTGGCAATCTTTGAAAAACACTGATGGTCCTCGGAATGCTGACAAGCACACCTGAAATCTGTGGTCCCATGTCATTCTTTACCAAAGGACCAGAAAGACATTATTATGGCGATACAAATCTGATCACATCCCCTAGACTGAAATGATTTTACTCCTACAGACGCAATAGCATTAAAAAAGTGCATACTCCAACCAAATAGCTTTTCAGATCTCTAAAAACAAAGTTGTGATTAGACCATAGTGCCGGGGTCCGACAGCAGTCATTAATAGAAGCCTGCGGCTGCAGTGAACTGATGAAGTATGCGTGTGGTCAAAACACGAAGCCCATCCAAAGATACTCGATAGCCACGCCGCTCGCAGACATTAACACTTGGTTATGAGCAGCCATAAAGAGAGATATGTCAACAGCTGAGTGTCTGAGACATCCCCAGCATTCCGAGCCCAGCGGCGACTGCCCGATCACAGTGATCCCCCGTTCTCAAAAGAGCCATCGCCCGTGAACCCGACAAACAAAATAAAACATCAGTGGTGTATTTATAGAGACGCAGAACTAAAATACTGTAGCCGATTCGCCCAACAAAAGACGTGTGATATTAATTTTAGCCCAGTCACTGGTCAGCTGGAGGGTAGAGCAGCTGCAAGAGCTCTGTGCTGGAGGGTTAGCTTTACTTAACAACAAGCTGGAGAGCTAAAAACAGGCAGCTTAATGACAACAGATGGAAAAAAATAACATTAAAATCTTCAGGAGCATTTTCCATGTTTTGTCTGTAGTTTGGGATGGACCATCACTGAAATGCATGACATAAACTCGGTGTATTTGCAATATTACAAAGAACAATCAATTCATGAATGCTGTTTAGACAAGTAAACTAAATTTGGCAATACTTGTTATTTAATCACCAAAGGTTTGTCAAAAAACAATGACTAATGTGTGCATATAGATGTAGTGAGGTTTACCACATTTTGATATTAAATGCATATGTGGTAGACAATTGTAGTGAATAATGATAAGCTTTTAGATGACAAAGTGGTGCCTGTTCATTTGAAAATAGTCCAAACCACAACAGGCAGGACAAGCCATGTAAGCTGAGGTGCTGCTATGCAATGGTCAGAGTCAGGACACCGCTTAAAACAATGATGTGACTCCATTGTCCGTTATCTAAGAATTAAGTATCGGCAAAAATGTATTGCAAAATCTTGAAATTATTATTTAATAAACAAGGCTATTCAGTGAAGAGCATTATAATTGCCTGTAATAAGGATTTCGGTTTTTTTTCACTTTTGGTTTGATTTGTGGGTTACGTCATGGTCAGTTATTTGTTTCAGAGAGTGTTTGATTAGGTGACTCCAACTTACCTGCCAAAGTGTAATCCATATCAAAGCCGAAGCACTTAATCTTCTCCATTGCCAAGCTTCTGTTGACAAAGACTCTGCGGGAAACAAGAGGAGGGAAATCTTTTTTTAATCCGTTCTACGAGAGAAAATATTGTTCCCAGATGAAAACAAGTGTTTTGAACCGAGCAGGCCGACTATGATGAACAATGATCGATGGAGCAAGTCAACTCCAACAAGGCCAAAACAAGAGGGTAAATTGAAGATGTAATAACGCCCACTGTCCTCACTTCACTAACAAGTGATACGCAAACGCTCAATCAGAACAGTGTCCAGTGAAGTGTGCTGTGTGGGACTGCACCACAGACGTCAGACGCCTTCTTAAAAAATCTATTCACATCAGCACGAAATGCCATGATTTCAACTATAAAAGATTGTATTTGCAAGCAAAAAACTGAAAAGGATTTGGTGAGTAGCTCTCAGAAACATTTCACCAGCAACAAAATGAGAACAGTTTAACTTTGTGTAAGAAATAGATGATGCAACCTTGAAAGGGATGGATTGAGTTTTTTACAAAAGCCATGGCTCCAGAGAAACGAATACCCTGGCAGTCAGGGAAATATCCTCAAAGCGCTTTTATTTGCCTCCTGGGGGGATGAGGCGGTGATTATCCTTCCGGGATTGCAAAACACCAGCACTCTTTGGAGAAATTATTAAACTTTTTGCATTTTAACACGACCGCTGTGACTTGCAGTTCAAGTTTGGATCGTGCGAGAAAGTGCAAAAAATTAAGAGCAGATCAGAAGTTCTTGTCCCTGAAAGTAAATGAAAAATAATATCACAAAACATCAAACAGTCATTAAAATATTGGAAATTAATTTTCAGTGGTGAAGGCACATTAGGGCGAATCAAACAGACAGGGCCAGATTGTGACAATCTTCCAGGAGAGGATATACTGTCCTGCTTCATAAACCAGTCAGGGTGGAGGGGGGTAGGGGGTCCGCAGTGGCTACAGTGATAGACTGTGTTTACATAGCTTTGCTGACACGGCGTCCAAAGGAAAGCATGCACCCACTGCTGGCATAACTTGGACGGATTGCAGAGGACTGCAAAGTTTATCTTCAGCATCTGTGCCTGAACCGAATGTGGAACAGCGATCCGTTTATTTCAACACAAGTCAATATTATGTTATCTTCCAAAATGAGAGCACTGATAAGAAAATGGAAACGACAAGTGAAAACCTGACCAAATAAAAACAAAGCTTCCCTGCCCATGACTGGCACGATTTTATGAAAAATAAAAATTAAAAAATAATTTAAAGAAATCACACCGCAAGATGACTTTTCTCATTCTTCTTCACCAATCTCTTAAAGAGTAGGGAAATACCTGGCGGCAGATCCATAGTGAACGAGTTCCCATTTAGATCTTTGTCCAGAAGATGAGTGGCGATGCATTCTGTGCAAAATTAAACCTCAGTTTGATTGTCCGACGGGCTGACCTGCTCCAGCGACACGGGTCCCGCAAACAAAGCCCCCCCCCCCACTCTCTCTCTTTGCTTTCTTGCCATTCAGACATTTTCTGACTTGTTGCAAAAATGATTGTTGCTATTCCACGTCATTCTCTGTTGTTGTGCGCGGTCAGTCCGGCTCATCAGTTGTTCTGCAGCACGATGTTTGTGGGCCCTCAAAGACATCCAGAACAATCACAAGGCAGGGAGGATCAAGCGAGGCCCGGCCCCAAGCTGCAGCTGCTAACTTTCGCGAGATATTAAACAGGCACCATGTAGGGCCGGGCCTTATGGAAAACATTAATACCTCCATATTCCCACGCCCTGTTTTCAGTAGATCTGACAAGGTAAGAAAAACACCCTGTCACATTTACAACACAAATATACTGTGTGTGCCCTGCATGACGAGCTTTGATATATTTTAAGAAATTAGCTGAATGACACTTACATTTAAATAAGATTAATTGCAGTATCGCTGACATTGCATTTGAGTATATGTCTGGCACCCTAGAATTTTAAATAACTGTTATGTTCCCTGCCGTAGAACCAATAAAGCCTGAATATTCTGGTAAGTTTCTCGGACCTGTTTGCTATTCTCTTGTTGTTGTTTTTTTTTCAGTATGTTTTGGTTATTTGTCAAATTGTCTCTTGCTGAATTGAGCTCTCTTCAGACTATTGCTTTTTCAAGGTCAGTGACTACCAATCATATTTTTTGAAGATTTTTTTATCCAGCACCCAACGTACATAAACACTAACATTTAAACTCTGTGTTCTTCTATATACCACTGATTATCTTAACTTTTTTAGGGTTTCCAAATAGAGAAATTGGTTAATTAATCAAGCCAATTTAAATTTTAGATTATGACTCCAAATAAATAATAATATTTATGTCAATAGAAAAAAAACAACTTTGCCCTCCACAGATCTTAGAGGGGAAACGGTAATATTTTTAGAGTCGTTAAGTGGTTTTGAACTGGGGAGTTTAGCTGTGGACTCCCACCTGAAATGGATTACCTTATCGCTGACAGAGGGGAAAGGTCACACTCAGCATCTTGATAAAACTGATCAGACACCTTGGTGCATTTAACAGGACAGCTGTCAAAAGCCTGCTGTTTTAAAGAACCCCTTGCTATGAACATACTGTTGCATTGTGCACTGGGGGCAAGAGGGTCATAGACAGACGTCAGTTCTTGTAGTAAAGCCAACTGACTTTACCCCTGTGTGAGAGTTCCATGAAGCCCTAAGAATATGTCCTGTTTCATAACGATGCAGAAGGACGGGAACAGACACACAAGGCTTCATGCAGAGTTTAACTCTGAACAGCACCACAAATCTAATCCAATTCAAAGTCATGGTGGCTGCAGGGTGTTTCAAGTCAACAATATTGTCTTTGTCCATCAACACTTTCGTTGAGCTTTTTACCGCACAAAAGAAGAAGGGCTATAACCTTGGAGGGTGGGGGCATAGAGGAATTTTGCATTTCAGCAGGAAGACAAGACCTTTGTGGAACCTTACTCGTAATGCACAGTTTGCAAAACCTGCGTTACATGTAATAAATCCAGCTATCGTTGGCTGTGAGGAGCGGGTCTGGTGATCATGAGGATGTCGGACATAACACGAATACAAACCACACAAAATATTTTAAGGACCGAGTAGCCCTCCAGCCACTCTGTGCTAAAGACCACTTCACTCTAAAGATTTGGGGCTTGGCAAGTTAAAACTTGTAATTGCCAGTTCATACTGCAACGAGCTGGGGACAGTGTTTCCATAGCAACAATGCTCTTCACTTCCTCTTTGTACCTATTACCGTAGTTTGTTTTTTTTAAATTTATTTTTCTGTGGCTGACCAGGGACTAAAAATGGCTAATTAACAAGCTGAGCTGGGGCAACTTTCATTTAGTCGGCTTGCATCAAGCGGTCAGTTTTGGAGTAAATCGGCTCTGATAAGCCATCGTTACAGCAAAGGAAGACATGATGCGGGAGGAAGAAACACAGTCACTGTGCTCTGACATTCTGGTAGGAGGCAAAATGTAACATGACTTTCAGCTTCAATGGTCCAATTATCAACAAATGAAGTGAAGAGGGAATTCCTCTTTCAGTTTCTTAAAACGCTCCAAACAAATGACCAGAGAGCAGAGACATGCTGACTCTTCTTCTTTTCCTTTCAACTTTTCCCTTCAGGGGTCGCCAAAGCGAATCAAGCTTCTCCATCTAACCCTATTCTCTGTATCCTCCTTTCTCACACCAACCAACTTCATATCCTCTCTCACTACATCCATAAATCTTCTCTTTGGTCATCATCCAGACCTCCTGCCTGGCATCTCCAATTCCAGCATCCGTCTAACAATACATTCACTATCCTTCCTCTGTACATGACCAAACCATCTAACTCTGGCTTCTCTGACCTTCTCTCCAAAACATCTGACATGTGCTGTCCCTCTGATGGACTCATTCCTGATCCTATCCATCCTTGTCACTCCAAAGGGGAACCTCAACATCTTCATCTCCGTGACCTCCAGCTCTGTCTCCTGTCTTTTTGTCATTGTCACTGTTTCTAGACCATACAGCATCACTGGTCTCACCTCTGTCTTGTACTCCTTTCCTTTCATTCTGGCTGATAGTCTTCTATCGCATAGACATTTTTCTCCAGCCGTTACAACCTGCTTGAACCTGTTTCTTTACCTCTTTTCCACACTCTCCGTTTCTCTGGACTGTTGACCCTAAGTAATTCGAGACATGCTTACTAATCACTGGTAATAGAAGTAATAGAGAACAACTTTGAACAGAATTATTGGGGGGGATCCAATGGTGACCACCATGTCTTCATGTTGGCACAGACAGCCAGACCTTGAGTGTTTTCCTCCTGATACACTGACTCTGGTCACGTTTCTTCAACATCTCGCCAGGTGAGGGGACAGTCACACGTTCAGCGCCCGGACTTACCTGTGGTATGGCTCTCTCCTGTATTTCTTCATAGCCAAGCCATCCATGTTGGCAGGCAGGTCTGCATAGTTCTGCAGTCTGTCGCTCCACGAAGTGGTCATCCTTCAAGTCGGTCAGTATCTGGGGAGGGGACACACACACACACAAATGTAGAGGATCAGTTTAAAAAAGAAGTTTGCAATACTCAAGCTAGTGCTACTAATAGAAAACATATGAAAACCTCCATTTTGACTCTCATCAGCTTTAACTTCATGTTCATGATTATTCGGTTCAGGCTTTTACGAACACCTCTACAGTCTCAAAATCAAATATTGTGTTCCCACAGCAAATTAAAGAATTGGCCGGCAACATGATCTCCAGGCACTCAAACATTTAGCTGCATCAAATAAAAAAACAACAAAAAAAAGTTTTCAAAAGGGTCAGCCGAGAAAGAGATGTGAAATTAATGTAAACACTCCAATAAAAACAAGTTTAAAAAAATGTTTAGAAATATTTTTCAAATATCAAACTGATAATACTTAATGAGTTATAACCTTACTAAAACTTAGGGATAACCATAATAGGGACTGAGTAACAGGCTTGCTGATATGAGGAAAAACTAAAAAGAAGTCAATATAATCAAGATCTACAGAAGACCCTTGATCTTTATCACTATAGATCAGAACATGAGGAAGATATAAAACAAAGATACGTTTACTTTGTAATCTCTTGCAGCTTTTCAAAAAACGTCACATATTTCGGGTCACTTCTTGCAAATACCAACTGATTAGGACTGTTTATTGCAGAGGGATAATATATTGTTTTAAAAGCTCCTGCCAGTTTTCTCTTGGTATGTTGCTTCGAATAAGTGATAAAGTTTCACATATTCAAGTTGGCACAAAGTAATGTTCTTCAAAAAAATGAAAATTGAAAACTAACTGGAAATTGTCCGTTTCTGCATGTAGATAATCAAACTATGCAGAACAATTGTCTATTGAAATAAACCCCCGCTATATATTGGATAATATTTCGTATATATCAGTATCTCTTCAAGCCTTAACGTGGAGAGACATCATCCGTCTCTACATATTTTGAGTTAATAGTGAGGTATGTCCTCTCCACTTATTCATATGTATATAAATATCATATGTTAACTGTTATGACCCTATACTCCTTTTTCACAAAGTATTTATTATTATTGAACATTTTTACAGGAAATTTAATGTTCAGAAAGAATATCAAAAATCAAAGAGATTATAGTAGTGCAGTGTTGTAATGCATTTGTAAAGTCGTAATCCGCAACTCCCAAGGACACAGAAATCTGTACCTTGGCCTTCGCTGTCACAAAGAAGATAAAACCAGCAGATAGAGTTACAACGCAATCGATCCTCAAGATGTGATTCTTGCAAGAGCAGATGAGACACAGAACAAGCGGACAGTGGTGTGCCACAGACGTACACAGAAGCTCAATGAGGCTGTTTGAGAACAGGAAATGAAAAAGATCAATATGTACACACACACACACACACACACACACACATGTATATATATATACATATATATGCTAAGGTGTCTGAACATCATGGCATTAATTTTTTTGTTTTTAGTTGACTCTGTGGCTATCCCAGGCCTGAGAAGAAGAACTCACATGGATATATAACATTCTTACCAACCTCCTCAAGTCACAACAGTTAATGAGAGCGACGCTATTCTTTGAAATCTTGCGGAAATTGTGAAATATCCGAAATATCCATTGGTTACGATGCAGATCATATTTGGGGGGTGTTTGCTGATACTTTGAGGTACCTGCTTAAACTGATACAGATTAGTGATTTTTTTTTATTGAAGAGCCCAACAAGATTCTCATCCCAGCTTTTCACTAGGGGGATAGAATATTTACATTGGGAGCTGTGGGATATACTAACTACTCACATTATACCTTTAAGTATATGGCAAAATTGAAACCATACTGATATTTTGTCTCTGGGGGGAGCTCTTCAAATTGCCCCCGGGATGCTAATGGCCGCCTCTGCGCTTACTTACATTTCAGCCAATACCTCAGTGATGTCTCGGCCCTCGTACGCAGCCAGCAGGACGGGAGGGGACGTCGAGCCGGCAAACGGTCGCGGAAAGGGGGCGGGGGAGGCGGAAAACCTGCGCCACAAAGAAACAGGACAGACAAAGCGATGACCGGTGCCGTTGCTTTGTTGCCCCGGTTGGTCCGTCCTGACTCGGACTGACGTTCGTTGCCGCCGCGGCTGCCGTTGACCAGCCGTCACTGGGCTTTTTTTTCTTTTTCACGACGTCACTCCATTCAGAGAGGTGGCATTTGACGACTCCGATCGAGCCTCCCGTTAAAATAAATGTATACATGTATATATAAAAAAGCTACGTCCGAGAAGCTTGTATCTGCAGTGTTAGCAAGAGGATGCTAGTTTCACCTTCTTCTCTCTCCCTCGTTCAAAGTGCACGAGCTAGCTGTGCGCGAGCTGAGTGTCCGACACTGATGTCAACAGAGACCAAAGTGATGAGGACGAAGCTATTGTGTTAGCCGCGTTGATGCGAAGACAGGGGAAAAGGATACAAACAAAAACTGTCAACTGAGGGAGAGGAGTTGACGCGGGTTGGGTACGGGGGTGGGGATTCCACAGTGTTATGTTATCACTGGCGTTACTGTAGCTACTCACCTCCGCTATCCCGAATGTAACAACTGGGCCGCTTCCGGTCCTGTGCATCAACTTCGTGCGGTGGCAAAGTGCGAGAGCGGAGAGAGGTGGTGGTGGTGGGGTGGTCACGGACGTGCGTGTTTTGTTTTTTTGTTTTTTCCACGGAAAGCAACGGAGGAAATCTCCACGGTGTAGTCGCTAGTCCTGTGCCGCTGGTCCGCTCGCTTTACTATGCTCCGCCGCTGCCAGCTGTTGGTACAAGACATTCGGTGGGCGGCGTTTGCTTGCACGGGAAGGAGGGACTAGTTGCGGTCGCGGAGCAGTCATGTGACACCACTGTATCTCCTCAGTGATTCGGGTCAGCTGATTGAATCAAATAACTGAAGAGCGACTGCTCCAATCATGGCCGCTGTTGATGAGGACACTCCACATCCTCGCCTCTGCAGATAAATCCGATTCAAATAGCAAAAAGTGATTTAAAACTATTTTCTTTTCAAAGTTTTAAGGTAATCTGGAAATGATCCTATTTGTAACCTCAAGGAGGATACAGGATACGTTTTTTTAAAGCAGCTTTAACCGGTGTCCTCAACTCTCTCTGTGCAGTTTGAGTTTTAACTTGTTGTTCCTGCTACTTTTGGTTTTTTTCAGAGACCATCAGTGCCACAAGGGTGATATGATGTCAAGCTAGGCAATATACCAGCTCAACTTGGTTCTTTTAATTAGCGATGTTGTTTTTGGTAATACCTGAAAACAAAGCGGCTCACACGAAGACCTGAAGAACATCAAACACAAGAGCTGTGTCTGTCACGCACAGGGTTTTTTTAAATTCTTTATTTCAAACACTTGACAAGGAACAAATATTTCCCTGGCTGCCTCTGCCTCTTCAGTACGCTTGGTTCAAGCTGCAGAGTGCTTTTACCCAAAGAGAGCAGAGGGAGCAAGAGGCCCCTGGAACCCAGCCGGTTAGGGACAGAGTAAAAGTCAAGCCTGAGGGAAAGGTTTTCATAGTGATGGAGTTTGCTGTACCAGAAGCTCCAGAATGGGTATTTTTAACCTGTTCAGATTGGGTTGTAGAGGCTGTGTAATAGGATTGCAAAGGAACAAAGAGTTTTCTTTATGATAATAAATTGCATACAGTTGATCATTAACTGTTCTTCTTTTGTCTCCAGTGGAAATATCTCACTGCACTTGGCTGGCTGACCCGAACTACAGATGTACAAAAGGCCTTTGTTGACGCCAGACTGATTTACATTTACTTCCTACATTGGGACGGGCCATTTACCCTGTGAGACAACCAGACAGACAACTGTTGGGACACAGAACCGCAGTGGCAGATGTTTTTTACCCAAGCGTTGCTCCGTCGTCGCTGGGCTTCCTTTTATTACCGTCTCCTGTAGCTGGAGCAACATCCCATGACCAATGAAGATGTAGTGCTGTCACTCTGATGGTTCCTCGTGGTGTCTCCCACATCCTGTACACACAGAGATAAGCAAAAAACAAAAACAAAACATTACACTCTGCACATAACTAGCCATGACACTTCACTGTTCTCTCAAACCACCCTTATAGTTCGTCGCTGTACTTCCCAGCAGCTGATGGTGCCATTACTGACGTTGCACAGATCCTGGAGGAGATTCGCACCCCTGGGCCCCAGTGAACACACTAGCAGCGTTGACCGAGTACCCTTCGTGCATGGCTCGTTATCGAAGGATGCCCGAAAAGATGCCTTTTACGGTTTCCAGAGCAGAAACATGACAAAATGACCTGTCATCTCCCTCTGGCCAACATTTGTTTAAGCTCAACCTGCTGTAGTTGTCCCTAACTGCTGAAGAAGTTTTGAACCTGCAGTGAAACTCCATTGTGTAGGTAGTGTTTTTACTTTACTTATTTTTGTGTTTGGCCTTTTGATAGTTTAAGAGGCCCCTGCTGGTACCGATTTCCTGTCTGCTGTCATAAGTAGGACTGGCAGTTGTGGTATGAAACCCTCTGTTCCCTGTGTGACACATCATGTTTACATTGCTGGATTCCAGCTGAACTGTGACTGTTATAAATAATGTGCTCCTCAATTACTACTTGCCAGGCTCTGTCGTCACATTTTTAGCAGCTGTCCTCTATCCTTTCAGTTGAAATGTTTATTCTGTAACTCCAGCTGTGCAAAGGAAGCACAGAACAACCTTTTTATGCAATTTGTTTCCTATTCTTTTATGGAAATGTGTGGAATTAAAAAAACATCGGAATTAAATCATGGACTCTGTTTGTGTTGCTGTCCAGCAACTCTGGTGACTACCCCCCCCCTTCAACTTTTTACAAATCATAAAAGACCAGAATAGCACCTTGTTTAATACCGTCTATTTTAGATGAGGAGTAGGAGTCCCGTTTGCTCATTCGAAGATATATTTCCAGATCTTAATGCGCCAGACATCTCACCCTGGCTAGTTTCTGAGTGCAATTATTAAATCCTTTTCAGTTAATTGTTTGTTGTTAATTGATTAGGAGATTTGGAGATTGGATTTATTTTGGCCATAGTCCGAAATCAGAGGTTCCATTACATTCATTTATTTCCTGTCTTTGGTTAAAATACATATTTGCATCCATCCATCGATCGTCTGCCGCTTGTCCTGCACTCAGGGTCGCGGGGGATGCTGGAGCATATCCCAGCTGTCATCGGGCGAGAGGCGGGGGACGCCCCAATCAATCGCAGGGCCACATATGCGGATAAACAACAATTCACTCTCTCAGTAATTCGGGACAATTTTCACAATTAACCTGCTGCATGTTTTTGGACTGTGGAAGTTAAAAGGGGAACCCGGAGGAAACCCACGCAGACATGGGGAGAACATGCAAACTCCACACAGAAAGGTACCGTAGTCGGCCGAATCGCTAACCACTGTGCCACCGTGCCGCCCTATATATATATCTATTGTTGATCAGATTTAGGAGGATATAGTTTTTTTAAAGCATTTGATATTTTGAAATATATCTATTTTTTTTTTTTACTTGGGAAGTTCAGCACATTCCTGCCACTTTTCGAATTTGCACGCCTGCTTGCATTGCGCGAATCTTGGCCGCCAGGGGGCAGCAGAGGTCCGTCCTATGGATGCAGAGTTACAGGTGTGTCAGAAAAAGTGCCAAATTGAAGGATTCTTCCACTAGCTTTCACTTAGTGCTCCTATTTGTTTTATATTAATATAGATATATATATATATATATATAGCTATATATATATCTATATCTATATCTATAATATAGATAGATATCTATATCTATCTATATATATGTTGATTCAATTCAATTTCCAATTCCCATCATTTAAAAGTAATAGAATTGGTATAAACGCAAATGTTCTTTTTTTGAACGAGTCATCTTTTTGTATTGGCACCTTTTAAACATTTTATTTTGAAAATAAAACTAATTCCTTCCTTTTATAACGATATTTTTTCTTGATTTCAGCAGCTTGCAATCAAGGACAAGGGTTCTTGTGACTCATTAATGTTTATTTTCTTTTTTTAATGAATTATTGAAAATGATCGAAACGCAAGGAGGACAACGTGCAGACATATACACAAAATACAGATCTAAAAGAAAAAAATAAGAATAACAGTAAAAGTCTCGAAGCGGTTAAATATCTTGATGATTTTGCGCACCTTTTTTCAATTTTTGCATAAATGCAAAAAAAATCTCAAGGATGAGCATGATCGAGGTGATTTGGGGCACTTTTTTCATTTTTTGTAAATGTAAAAAAAAATCTCGATTAAAAACCTCGAGGATAAGCATGATTTGGGGTTTTTGCAAACTTCTTTTAAATTTTTTGCGTCAATGTAATGCAATGTTTCAATTTTTGCACGCTTTCAGCACATTTGGCGGCTTGCCCTTCCTTTCCTCACTCGGAAAGAAAATCTTGACATCTTCGCGTTATTAAAATCCGCAACCCAGTGCTTATTTTGCGTGTAGCGCGGAAGCACTGCGCCAAAAAAAAAACAAATCAGAAAAAAAACCTGCCAGGCTAGTTTCCATCCGCCCTTTTAAAGATGTATGTCTGGATGAATGTTGGCCGGAGGAAATTCACTAGTTTGCTTTGTGGGGATCCTCACACACACACACACACACACATATATATATATATATATATATATACACATATATATACACACATATATATATATATATATATATATACTACACCCAGTCTCTCTCTCTCTCTCTCTCTCTCTCTCTCTCTCTCTCTTTTGTACACACACACACACATACACACACACACACTGGAAAAAAGGTGCCGCATCTGGGCTGGTCCCGGGGTATAAAAAGGAGGCGCGCCCATCCGCTGCGCTCCTCTCCTCTTCTGTCCTCCGTCTCCATCTCCATCTCCACAGCCTCCAAGATGAGCTACGGGTCCGAAGTGTTCTCCTCCTCGTCCTACCGGAGGATTTTCGGGGAATCCCCCCGTTACGCGTCCTCCCCGTCGCGGACGGCAATGAGCTCGTCCTCCCGCGGCGGCTACCGCTCGTCGTCGCTGTCCCGCGGCGGCGCCCCGTCCTACGGCCGCAAGGCGGGCCGCCCGTCGTACGCCGCGCCGCTGGAGTCCTTCGACCTGACCCAGAGCAGCGTGGTGAACAACGAGTTCAAGATCATCCGCACCAACGAGAAGGAGCAGATGCAGGGCCTCAACGACCGCTTCGCGATGTTCATCGAGAAGGTGCGCAACCTGGAGCAGCACAACAAGGTGCTGGAGACCGAGCTGGTGGCGCTGCGCCAGCGGCACGCCGAGCCCTCCCGCCTGGCCGAGCTCTACCAGCAGGAGATCCGCGAGCTGCGCTCCCAGCTGGAGGAGCTCAACGGGGAGAAGTCCCAGCTGGTGATCGAGAGGGACAACGTCGAGGACGACCTGCAGAAGGTGCGCGGGAAGTACGAGGACGAGTTCCGCGCCCGCGAGGAGGCGGAGGCCACCCTTAAGGCGTTCAAGAAGGACGTGGACGACGCCACCATGGTGCGCCTGGACCTGGAGAAGAAGGTGGAATCCCTCCTGGACGAGATCAGCTTCCTGCGCAAGGTGCACGAGGAGGAGGTGGCCGAGCTGACGGACATGATCCACGCCGCCCAGGTGTCCGTGGAGATGGAGGTGTCCAAGCCGGACCTCACCTCCGCCCTCAAGGAGATCCGCGGCCAGTACGAGTCCATGGCCTCCAAGAACCTGCAGTCGGCCGAGGAGTGGTACAAGTCCAAGTTCGCCGACCTGTCCGAGCAGGCCACCCGCAGCAACGACGCCATCCGCGCCAGCAGGGAGGAGGTCAATGAGTTCCGGAGGCAGCTGCAGTCCAAGACCATCGAGATCGAGAGCCTGAGGGGAACCAACGAGTCCCTGGAGAAGCAGCTGCGGGAGATGGAGGATAGGCACAACGCCGAGATCGGGAACTACCAGGCGAGTGTCTCCCCGATTGTCTTTGCGTCGAGATCCCGAGTTCTCAACAAATAGTGGAAGGGGGAAGCAGGTTGAGATGTCCTCAGGAGGATGTGTCTCTGTCCATGGTTCTGAAAGTGCTGCTCCTGCAGCCGCGCGGCTGACAACGCCGCCCGTCCCACGGCCGGGGAACCAAAATAGAAATAACAAAAAAAAAAGAAAAAAAAAGAAATCCCAAACAGTTTTGCATGTGATTGATTAAACTTTTTTTAATGAGAGGGAAAAACACTCTAATTCCAGACGGATTGATTCTCACATGACTTCGAAAAACGGTCTAATTAAGTCTTTCTTTTTTTTTTTTATTCTAGGAAAACATGGCCGAGTTGGAGAACGAGCTGAGGGCCACCAAGAGCGAGATGGCCCGCCACCTGAGGGAGTACCAGGATCTCCTGAACGTCAAGATGGCCCTGGATATTGAGATTGCAGCCTACAGGTAAGATTTACTTTGGGAGTAATCTGATTACTGATCAGATACCTAAAGGTGTCCGATGTTCGTTTGACTTTCCTCGTCTTTCCTACGCAGGAAGTTGCTGGAGGGCGAGGAGACCCGCATCGGGACCGGGATAACCTATCCCAGCTCCTCCATGGGCATCGGCGGCGGCCAGAGCTACAACTACCAGACCCGCATCTACACCAGCTCCGGCAAGTCCTCCAAGAAGGAAGGCAAGGACGAGGAGCCGCAGCAGGGCAAGGTCGCGGGCAAGGTCACCCAGCGTGAGGTTTACGAGGAGACGGTGGTGACCACCAAGAAGACGGAGAAGCAGCAGGATGCCGGCGATATGGCCGCCAGTCAGAAAAACTAAAAGCCTGTTGTGAGCTAATTCTTGACCTCCCTTTCCCCGCCCATCCTAAAACAAAGCCCAGAGCCTTTACATCCAAAGCCCCGTGGGGTGTCTCGGAGGGGAGCTGAGCTTCTTGTAATTCCCCCGTTTCTATAACATCTGAGATCGTATGTCCACACGTGAGCGGGGTGAAGGGTCTAGAAGTTTGTTTTACGTTGGTTCTCTCTGTCTCTGTCTCTGTCTCTCTGTCTCTCTGTCTCTCCGTCTCTCTGTCTCTGTCTCTCTCTCTCTCTCTCTCTCTCTCTCTCTCTCTCTCTCTCTCCCCGGCCCTTCCATAGGTGTCCCCCCAGGCAAGAATGCATTGCGATTTACTCTTAAGAAATCACTCTCTCCAGGAGGGAAACATTCTGTTTCTCTTTCCACACTCAACATCCAGCGATAACAAGCACTAAGGCGGCACATCTTAGAGCTCGGGTCTCTCAAAGCCAAGCGCTCGACTGGTCTTTCATATATGTGACCTTGCAACTGTTTGGAAACACAGTAGACGATAACTCTAGTTGCACAATGTTACCACAAGGCAGGGACGAGTGTGAGTGTGTGTGTGTGTGTGTGTGTGTGTGTGTGTGTGTGTGTGTGTGTGTGTGTGTGTGTGTGTGTATGTGCGTGTGTGTGTGTGTGTGCATGATTGTCAGGACCGTTGTAACTGAGTCCAACTTCAATAGGCCGTGACCTACCGTGATACCAAGAGCACAGCCAGGAAGCACACGAGCAACAACAACACAAAAAAAAGTGACCGGCGCCCTCAAAAAAGAAATAACGTGTCTTACAAAAATGTTCTTCTTGCACAATCTTTCCATCGGCGTTCAGAGGTCAAGGTTTTCGTGATGACAGTAGGGGGGAACCCCCTCCCCCCATGACGTTTTGGCCAAACTCGGTGAGTTGTAGAAGTGGGTTTAAAAAAACTAAAACAACAAAAAAAAACGTAGCAACTGGAGGCGGCTAGAGAAGAGACGCGTCAATGGAGCGCGATTTGCATGGTCTTACGTAGATGTCATGCTTGCATGAGAATCCATCAGCAGACCCATTGTTCATCCAACACACAATTTAGTTGTTCGAGACTCCACCACTGGGCGCACTGGGCGATATAGTGCGCAACATTCATTCACGGACTGCGACGCCAACGGGCTAGTTAGCTAGAGTAGATTGATGCTGTTCTAACTTGTGGAATGTGACTTAGATAGGCAAGAATTTCTGTTGGATTCTGCGAATATGCTGAACGAAGCTAATCTCCAGGGCACTTGTGTAGAAGCGTGGGGGGGGGGGAAATGACCCTATTTGATAGCCGTGGACAGTTTTTTTCCTTTTTTTTTGGCGAAAGCAACGAGGTTTGGGTAAGAGCAAAGTCTTGCGAATGAAAAGCAGGGAACACAAACGTAAAATTCCGCTTTCAGCACAAAAAATGCACGATCTTGTGACTCCATTTTCCCCATATGTCACCGTCGATGCCTCCAACCAAGAGGGCAACAAAAAGGCACCCGTTGAAAAAACAAAAAAATACACTCACACGCACAAGGAAACAAACCTGCCCGATGGGGAAAAACGAGGCAACATCTCTCTCTCTCTTGCTCTGTTACTGTGGCCATGACTGGATCAGACGCCTGTTGTAGTATTGACCTCGCCGCTAGAAGTTTGTCAGTACGACGGACTTGTGGCCCTAAACCCCTCCCCCGCACTGCCAGCTCCAGCACAGTCCTTCTTTTTGCCGGGCTCACACTACTAACGAAAAGGGGTGATCGCACGGCCGAATCGGGTTCCCCTTTTCTCCAGACTCGTGACCTGGATACTCCAGTTAGCGCATTACTCTGCACTACTTCCCGATCCAGTTTTCATTTGTGTTTATTTATCGATCCTACTCGTTTCATTTGTTCGTTTCGATCCATCCAACGTAAAGCAGAAGAAAATCTCCGACGCACAAGTGCTTATAGATGTGTGTGTGCGTGTGTGTGTGTATGCTGCATTTGATAGTGTACTGCTACAATGCCTGGAACGGTTCATGGGGTTGCAAAGCCTTTTTCCTTCTCACTGTAAACCAAAATCTTTTCATGGGTGTCTACAAACATCACTTACTACAGCACTGCCAAAACCTTTCTACGTGCACAACTTCACTTCATGGGAGATGAAAAAAAACAAAAAAAACAAGCTTCGGTTTTTAACCGTGCAGCGTGATTTCAAAAAATAAATAAAATAAAATCCCAGAATGCCACAATCAAGAATATTTGCCATAGAACAAATAGGATACAAGAATGCCTTAAAACACCAGCAGCTTTTATCTGGCCGTGTGTGACGTGTATGATTCTGTTCAGTGGGGTGTTTCATCATGTTTATCTCTTTATTAGCATTTATTAGTGCTGCCATGACTACAAAAAGCATAGGGATTGAATGTAATTGACATGCTATTTCTCTTTACTGCTACATCTAGCTATGTATTGCTGTATGACACATAACCAATAAAGACTTGACATTAATGAGGCTGCACATGATTTGGTTGTGTTTACTTTATTTCATTGTTTTCTCTCGTCTTATCGCCGGAGATCTGAGGACACCAAGGGGAGTCTATATGTCTGAGTATAAATCCTTAATGGTCGCTTCTATGTTTCAAGCTATTTAATTCTTATTAGTGGTAGACGAGAGTAAGTTTTATGACCGAGATATGATAGAAGTATTACGATGTTTCCATTACGAGGATGACAATAGCTTATTGGCTCTTGAGACACACATTTGCAATCAAGCGCTGGCCATGGCTCAGTTTCAGGAGCAAATATCACAGGGTGATAACAATTGTTTGAGTCTCAGAGGAAATATTGCCTCAGAAAACTAGACATTGTAGACAAGTAAAGTCACCTTGCAGGCATGTTTCTTTCTTTTTCTTTTTTTTTTTTTTAGCTTCTCATGGCCACAGAGCAGATGTGTATCGTAGAGATGATGGATCATCTACTGCTCCACCGTGCGCTGACCTTTCCACCCCCACCACATGCTCCAGGTTCTTAGACATGGAGAAGACCTAGACCCGGAGACCCTGAGCCCTGCGGACTGTCCGCCATTAGCCCGCGTCGTGACGCCCACTGCCCGGGTGGGACAGCCTTGATGTTGGGTGTGCCTGTGTGACGCAGGTTGCAGCTCTTCAAAGATTTATACCCCTGCAATGCTGCCGGGCGGACGGGGTGGTACGAGCCCAGTCGGGGGAAAATGGCAGCCGTTGGAGCCCTGTGCTGAAACGCCCTTTTCTTTCCCTGACGGGTCTTACCTCCGCAGTCAGCGGGGGTGCACGTGGCAGGGCTATGAAACACAACGGGCAAGCTGCCGCTGGCAGCCATCAAAGATTAACTCGACCCCGGAGCATTCGGCATTCAATACATCGAGATAGAGTTCTCAAGGGTGCCATTGTTCCATTCAGGGGAATTAATCAAAAGCCCCCAAAAAACTTTCTTATACTGCAAAGATCCAGTGGGTTTCACCCCACATTCCAACAACTGCACGATGTTATCTTTGCTGCACGAGAATTAGGATCTTCTCCAGAGCCCTGGATGCAGTGACTGCTTTGGCTGGACGGCTTAATGAAGATAATAAACCAGTGTGTAAAAGTAAACAACATGGCTTGTAAATGCACAATCACGCTCTCCGCTAACCCATGTGATCTTTTGCCCTCAGCTCTTCCCCTCTGCCGCCTCCATCGATAAAAGGGGAGAGTGACAAGCACATATTCCGTCTGGCGACGAGTGTGTGTGTGTGTAGTGCTGGTGGAAATGAGACCGCAGTCATAAATCCCACCTGTTTGTCAGCATCTCCGGATCAAAGTTATCGCTCTTCATCGCGCCTAAGCGTCAAGTCGACAGACACGCACATTGAGGTGTGAATGTGTGTGTAACCCTTATCCCGTCCGTCCATGAACTTGCCGTTTTGTGTTTATGGGATTGGTCCAGGATGTCATTATCCCATCTCTGTGTAGCATGGGAAAATTATGGAGTTCTGCTAGGTCTGTGCAACAAAAGAGCAAAAGTATATGAATCTATTTTGCATAATCAGTCTTTTGTTTTGATTCATGGAACATGGCCTCTTGTAAAGCTCTGTGCATCATAAACGCTTTGTTAGCTCAACCGGAGGGATAGCCACGACTGTGCAAAGGGGTGCAGTGTCTCACAGTTGTGCGGCAAAAGGAGGTCAGGTGGAGTCCGAAAGCTGCTGCAGCAACCTGCTACTCTCGTCGAGTGTTTCCTACTGATGAGTTTATGTAAGTTTTTGTGCTTTTGCGCTAAATTAAACCAGCCACAGAGACACGTGAAATGAGCTTAGGAATTATTGCGGCAGAAACCAATTTCCCTCTCAGTCGGTACTTCTGAAAACCATTCGGCTCTACTGTGTCTCTGCCAGTGCTCCCGCAAGTAAAGTGTTAATTCATCAATCGCTGCTGTTGCCTTGGCGTCCGTTGCCAACACCCCTACTGTGCTGTGGTGGCCTTGGGGAACGACCAATGTGTGGGAGAGGGCGAGGCCGACACGTGGAGCGAGGCATGATGACGGACATGGCGACCCTCTCTCTTCAGCGGGAGAATCCGTTGTTTTTTGTTTTTAAGGTAATGGGATGCAGAGGTGGAGGGCCGAATTTCACTTGCCGGAATGAAATCGCTGAATCACTGTAAGGCGGGCCCTGTGACGTGCACTGCTCCTGGTGCTAATAATAGCAGAGACAGCGCCCGCAGAGCCAGACAGGCCAACAGGCACACCGGAGGAAAACGTTTTGGTTGTTTTTTTTCTCCCAGAACAAAGGGAAAGGTTTCGGTCCCTGATCTCAACCTGTGGACGAGCAGAGGAAGGAGACCGTTGCCATTCCGCCCACAAAAATCGGCTGCTGTGACCATTTCACTGATCCAGGAAGTGGAATATACGCTGCCGTGGTCACGCTTCAGATGTCATGCAGACAGATTTTTGCGTGAACCTTGATTTATAAAGAAAATGTCATTTTATAATATCTTAATATACACCAATAAATATCAATTGAAGGATTTTCACAAAGGAAGTGGTGCCAGGTCTGCCAAACAGACATATGTGAATTTTGATATTCTCATTTCAGCTGGCCTGATTCATTCATTCATTAATTTCTCTGCCAATCCGAATCACCAGGGCGAGCGAGAGGCAGGGTTTCACCTGTCAATCATAGAGCCAAATATAGAGACATCCAACCATTCACTCTTTTTTTCTCTTTTTAATTTTTATTTCCTCACATCATCTGTCAAACTGATGAATATTTGTTTTTCAGTTTAAATGCAAGTAAACCCTCTCTTACCTCGGTCCCCCAAAAATCTCAGAGTTTATGATACACTTTCGTGAAGCTCAGCAGGGGTGCGGTTGCTGAAGATGTTTATTTGGGCCCAAATTCAGATGGGACTCATTATTTTGGAGGAGGTCAGGGAGTGCACGGGAGTGCTGCAAAACAAGGAGGCCCAAAAGGGTTGGGCGGTTAAAGTCACCTCAGGCTGCAGTTTGCTGTCACTGCAGGATTATCGCATGAAATTTGGCATTATATCAAATCCGTCCCCACGCGCACGATGTCATGATGTCTGTGATGAAACAGAGACCTTGGGAATTTGCTTCTGTCTCGGGTGTTTGGTGTCAGCTGGAGGATGAATGAGTGAGGATGACCAGGCGACGCCACCGGGCCGTAAAACGATAATTTACCAAAGCCATAGAGAAAAATCTAAATCAGGCAACTGGGAGGTGTGTGGTGTATATTTCTGTTTGTGTGTGTGTCACAGCTGCCTGATCAATAATAGAACAGCTGAGCAAGTCCGGGGGCCTTCAGCCAGCAGACTCTGACATGGCAGTCAGAGAACAAAGGGAAGGTTGGGGATGGGGGGAGGAAGTGTAGAAGAGATGAACCTGATTAACGGGGGCCGTGAGCACGTGAAAGCATCAGATCCCAGCGGTGACTGATAAAAGCTCAGTGTGACGAAAAGACTGAGTGGAAAGAGAGAGGTGGAGAAAGAGAGAGGCGGCCCTGATCTGCTCCGGATGAATTCCCTTTCTTACACGTTTTGCAGATTTTATGTCAGACATGGCCTGACTGGTAAAAGGACTCCATGAGAGAAAATCCGAGGAATTACTCGGCCTTGCGATGAAATATGAACGCAGAGGAAGCCAAGAATTGCATTATCTCCCTCTTCTTCATCCAAAAAAAAAGTCTGGAATTATTATCAGATAATGCATTAATTACACCGCCGGTTTTATCATTAACTTTCCCGCAGCATCATAGAGACTCATCACAGTGAAAACTAATTTCCTGTGTTCCTGTGACCAGGTGCAGTACTGGACCAGGTCAGACTGAGTCACATCCCATAGTTAGACGTGAGAACAAGAAACAGCGGCTGCGAAACACACCTCTTATGTTCATAACATATTCACAACACTGTTGCCGCCATACCTTGTTGGGTTAAAAGGGTAGGTCAGTTCAAATCTCCTAATCACAAATGACCAGTGAGACGTCTCGGTGTTGTTGATTGACTGAGCGTTGAGAGATATTCCAGCTAATTGGTACCCTGTGAGGCTTCTGTGGCTGATTTTCAAGTGGCGCCCAATGCTTGTATGCACACCAGGTCACCTTCAACAGACACACCAATGGGATATTTGAGAAGACATCTCACAATTTTTTTAAGCTTTGATACAACGTTCTTTTGGTTTTCTTTTCACCTCTGAATTTGTAGACAATTCACTCTTGACAACGTTTGTTGTATCTCAGCCAATGCCTGCATTTTAGTGGAAACAGCCCGACTGGACTGGCTGACATGTTACTATGTTTCTGGCAGTGGATTAGCCAGTCCTTTTGCGGGCGTGGGTTCAAATCCCACTGCTGCCACTGACTTTGGACTGGTGACTGCTTGCACAGAGTCAACAGCTACCTCACTGCAATTTGCATGAGCCTAACATTGAACAATACTGTGCTACACTGTCTACTTGAATGCACAGGGTGACTACCTGTCTTCATGTGCAGCAGTGAATTACATCCCTTATGTGCATTAAAATAAATGTAGGATACAAATAGAATCAGAATCTGGTGTTTTGTGGCATAACTTAGTTAAAGTGCACTGTCGGGCAGTGAGCGACTTCCGCCTACAGTCGCAAATCGGAATGATTGACAGCTACCCATCATTCCCGACAGGAAGGATATTAATGGCAGACGACGTCGGGGCATCAAAATGAAATGACACCCTCGGGGCAAGAAAACGGAAGGAGAAGAAAAGGGAGGAAGAAAAACCGTTAAAGAAGAAAGGTATGCCGCATTTGTTCGTGATGGTGTGGCTGTATAACGCAGAGTTTTTAACAAGTTTGCCATTCGTCCTGCAAGCTAGCTCAGCTAGCCTCGGCTACATCCAAGGTAGTTGTCGGGGACTTGGATTCTCATAAAGCCTGCTGTAGTGATTACCCCATGAAAGCTGTCTAAAATAAAATAAAATAAAATAAAATAAAGATGTCATATGTGAATAGACTGTGCTGACTCTCAGGTATTTGCCACTCAACAGTACCATGGGAATATTTATGAATAATTTATTAAGTTTAGTGTGTAATTTATAGGTCTCTAATTAGAAGTGTGCAACTGCTCTTTAAATTACACTGGTTATTTATTAAGCAACCTATAACTATTGTTAATTATTCTGGACAGTCAACTTTTAGTTGCAGCCTTTGTCTTTGCCATTTTTCTAAGAGAATTGCTTTTTATGACACATTTAAAAAAATACATCAATGTAAAGACCATATTCCAACTACAATAGTTACAAGTTGTCCACTTAGAACTGCTTTGTGAAATTTGCACAGTATTCCTACTATGACACAAATTGCTTATCACTTATCTGTCTGTATTTTATTACTTTAACAAGCACAATCTGGAGATAAATGCAGACACCCTGGAAATGTGTCAACTTTGTTATTGGCTATGCTTTCCTGGGACTCTGTTACAGTATTTAATATAAAAACATCACTGCAAATATAAAATAGGAATTGGTGCTTATTTGCTTGGTACCCCAAGGGGCTTTGTCTTCCCAGCAGTTCTAAAGTATTTTGGAGCTCCAGACATCAGTGACAGGATCGCCAAACTGGTCTCGCTATAATGATCTGCAACAATCACGAGATGGGTAAGAGACTGTCTTATTAAGACATCACTGAAGACTTTACTTTGTCTTTTTATTTCCTAAAAAAGCACAAGTATTACTTTCAGTGTTGGTTTGTTTTTATTGATGGAATTAAAAATAGATTCTGGTTTATTGCATTTATTAACTCCAGACAACAGTGTAAGTTGATTTATTTGTTTGTCCTGTGCAATAGCGAAACAAACAGTTATAGATCTGAAATGGTCTTGAAGGTCAGAGTGTCACAAAAGTTCCTTGATATCTCCAATGCAAGTATTATTATTACAAGTTTTGTTGTTGTTTTCATTGTTTGCACATTGATAGTTGTTCACTCATTGTGTTTTTTTACTGCCTTATTAATTTTCTGTTGATCTTGGACTGGACCCACTTTTATTTATTTATTTATTTATTTATTGTTTCTGGTTGTGAGAATTTGAGAGAACCTGAATTATATTTCTCATTTGAAAATGGAAAGTAAATATTTTTTTAAAACCACTCAATATCTCTTATTTATTGATGTATAGAGGATTGTTGTTTTCCTAGTAATGATCATTTCTTTATATTATTGTTGCTCAACTGCTAATGTTTAATTTCAATTAATTAACTGTAGCTGTTTTTCTTGCATCAAGTGTAGTAGTTTGTTGCCTTTTCTTTGATCACCGAAAGGGTTAAGAATCTATATTATTCACAGCATCTTTCATAGGGGCTCCACAAAACAAGGAACGGCCCTGGCTTGACTTGAATCCGATGTACCGTTTCAGGCCTCCTGATTAGGAGTCTAGCCAGCACTCCCTCCGCTGTGCACACCGGATAAATGTTGACCTAGTGTGCTAATTGGTGCAGGGCTGAAGACATTTCTGTTCGCCATTGAGAGATAATGGTCACTTCCCCCGAGAGGACTCGCACCTCGTGACCACCACCTCCCCGTGCTGTGACAAATTCACTGATATGACTGTATCAATAATGTCCTTTGCTAAAAACCAGCCGCTCTACATGTTCTGATCAACGCTGCCGTCCCGAAAACAGCACCTTTGCATTTGTCTTCTTAACCGTTTTCACACTTGGATGCATTACTGCATGAGAAATGACCCTCTGCGCCGCTTCATTAGTTTCCCACTAAAGTGCAGCAGCAGGACACTCCCATCCCCACACCCACACAAAATGCCGCAGGCAGGAGGATTAAAGATTACCTTCCTCCGGTGGCCCAACTATTGACAAATCTCACATGGCCCCCGCTCAAGATACAGTCTTCAAACATGTGGGGGGCAGCTCGGAGAGGGCTGAGGACACGGGGGCTTTTTGAAGGGGGGAGGTTCAGTCCGGCCCTCCCTACCCCCTTCATGTTTAAGCAATCTCTCCCTCTTTGAGGAGGTGCAGAAACAATAGTGACATGCAGCTAATGAGATATAAATCGAGGACCCCCCACACCCCCAGCTCCAAGTCTTAGACTGATTAGTATTCTGCATGTTCACACATCCATGGGAACATTTGTGTCAGCAGCCGTGCAACCCCTTTCTTTGTTTACACTGGCGTTCTCAGCATTGTCATCGTGGAAGGACCTCGTCTTCATCTGCTGGAAATGAAGCATGTTCCCCATGGCGTTTTCGGATGCAGCACATGTGCCATCTTCTCATGTGAGATACTCATTTGGGCTCCAGCTCCTGCACATTTATTAAGTCACGGGAGATTAAAAAGCTAAAATTGCGCCAGAGGTCACCTGGGAATGATGTCACCGGTGACAGAAAGTGTAATAACAAATCAGCTCATCGTGAAAAGACCTGGGTGGTGGGGGTGGGATGGGAGGGTGCACGTCCCGTAGCAGCAAAGTCCAGTATCAGTCTATGCATAAATATATCTGCCAATTGACGAATCCCAACACTTCTGACTTCTGATCATCAAATAAATCAATTGGGGATGTATCACAAGAGAATTTTCAGGACTTTAGAAGACAGAATTTATGCTAAGCTAGCCTAAGGTGGCTATAAGTGGTTGGTTCGATGGTTGAGCAGTGTGATCCTGCATTGTCCTGGTTAGCATTTGCTGGCATTGATGACCTGTATTTCATTAAATTGACTTATTTCCCATTGAAGCTTGTAAGCAGCCATCTTGGATCAGGATCATGAAGTTCCTCGGATTTGAAACCCCACTCCAGCTGGCACGCCTGCCTCCGATCTGGGACTTCCTTTGTCCCCCTTACCAGGGGAACTTACCATTTAGCACAAACACAACAGCGGTGTGTGATATTTTCCTCAGTTTCAGTGACTTGTCCCGCCGCGTCAAAACCAAAATTTCAAACATTTAGAACTCCAGGCAAAATACACCAGGCCCAGTTCAGTTATTCTCACTCTACATTTCTGAATGGTGCCTGTTGTTAATGTGTGACAAAACATTAAATTTAGGCAATGCAAAAAACACAAACAGGGCAGCCGCTGTCAGCGTCGAACCACTGGGGCAGACGATGTTGTCGTGTGAGATGTGACCAACGACATTAACATTTTTGATGGTCCTGCTGCCGAGCGTTTTCCCCGTGAGTGAGTCATTCAGCCGCCGGTTGCGAACATGAGCAGTGCGATTACAAGACATAATTCAGCGTCGTAAGGCGGGGAGGAGACACTTTATGGTGTCGTTTTTGTGGCAGCAGAGCTGCTTCCTGTAAAAGAGGCGGGTGGCTGCGGTTAACACAGCAATCTGGTGGTCTAAATTAAGCAGAGACGGGTCTGAATGCACCCTCACGCCACCTTTCATTAATCAGCTGTCATTGTTGATCAAGGATGCTGTGTTGCTAAGGGCAGTGGAGGGAGAAAGAAAAAACAAACATAAACCTTTGGACAGATGTTACGAATAAAGTTGGCTGTCTTTTTTGTGCTGGTGGGTTCACAGACGTGAAAAAGTACAACATTCTTGACGTACTTCGAATCAGCAAAGTAAAATGTCCCACTTTTATCTCTTCTGTATGATGTCACAGGCCTGGCACTGGAGTGTGAGTGTGAGTTTTTTTGTAAAATACATCTCTTGGAAACCATCAGTATTTTTTTTTATGAAATCACGCCATTTTGCACCCATTGGGGGCCCAAATCTATTTCTGAATGCTTGCAAGCCGGGCTTCACTTTTCTCCATCGCACGATACCAATATGCCAAATACGTGCAAACCCAAGACATCCCATCTCCAGGGCTTTGGCATATATGTGTGTTTGCCCACTCCTCCGTTCCTCCTCATCTCCTCCCCTCCTATCACCCAAAGTGCTGACTGTAGACATTCTCCGCCTGCTGGCCGTCTGCCCGGGGGCTGATATACCGTGTCAACGTACACCCTTAAAGAGCTATTGATTGGGTTTGAAAACACCAAAAGCACCCTCCTGGTCCCGCCTTGACCATAATTAAAAATGTCAACTGATTTTTGGCCGGTGGGACTGAAATCAAACACTCTATTAGGCAACATTTGGCTCTTGCGCTGATGGAATATTTACCTCCCAGGTTCGAGTGGCTGCCCAGTAAACAAAAGCTCCCATGTCTGTTGATGTATAGGGTTTGTTTAGTGGCTATTAATTAAACAACAGTTGTAGGGGTGTATCTGTGAGCCGTGTGCTTGGAGGGATTACCTGCCAGTCCAGATAAGATATTAAAAGGAACATAGTAAGTTTTGTTGTTATTATCATGACAATGGCAGCTATATTTGTTCCCTTTTATATCTAATTTTACCTTGTTAATTCTATAGCAATGTCCTGCTAAGTCTCAGGTAATATCCTGTATGATTTATTTATTTATCTGTTTATTTTTGCATCATTCTTTATTTCTTAATTTTTAATGGCCTCTTTTTTGCAAATTAGCACATAGCATTGTAGCAAAATGTTTTACAACTTACTCTACAGCTAAAAATTGGCTATATTTACAGTATATGTAGAAGATTATTTGATCACTAGAACCCTGCAGGTAACCATAGAGTACTTTTCAAAATAATTGTTGAGAAATTTGGAAACATAGACGTTGGAAGAGTCACCATTTTTGTTTCTGTACTTGCTGTTACTGTGCGCTCGTCCAGGTCTTGCTGTGCAGGGTGACTACCTGAGATTTAGCTGCGTATTTGTGTCCAGTGCGTCCATTTATTATTTAACACTGAATAATAAGCTGCCATCTCCAGCTGCACCTCGATCACGCTGCACGTCCGGGGAATCGATCAGTGCCTTAGACTCGCGACCCCCCCCTGCCGTTTGGCCGTTGCAGTGCTGCCGGCGTGACTCTGATGACAATTTTTTTTTTTCCTACGATGAATGGACCAAGGCACACAGCACAACCTAAAAGTTAGCCTTTGTGTTCACAAAGACAACCAGCAACGATCCACTTTTGAAGTTGATCTTGCACCAGAAGGCCCACACACACACTCCAACGGACCCACACATACATACATATAATTATTTCCATAATTAGTAAGCCTCTGTTTAGCTTGTAAATAATTGCTTTTAGCCCCGTTAACTTGTGTTCCATTTTCTCTGTCACTGATTTTTTTTTTTGGAATCCCCCCCCCTCATCTTAATTACACTCGCTCTGTTTATACAATAGCTTGATAATCTGCGACCACTTTGCCTTTGTTTCAAAGGGGTGTCACTACCAAGACTATATTTCAATGTTGCTGCGATAAGCCTTGGCAGCCCTGGACTTATTGAGAACCCCGCTGCATCAACACGGCAGTCGATAAGCACAGCTAAAAATAAAAATAAAAAAGTGCAGTAACCCCTCCCGCCCCCCATATATATTTCTCTCTATCCTCTGCAGAGGGTGATTTTTTTTTTTTTTTCCAGCATGGGGGAGTGGGATTATGTCCGGGGTCTGAAGACCAAAGCCTTTTCCAGGACATTTATCAACTCGGAAGTGGACCGGGATTTGCTGGTGTCGTTGCCTGTGAAATTTGCAGATCTGGTGGGTGGGTTGTGCTGCCACACGTCCATCTGGCATTGTGTTTGCGCAGGTCGCTCCGTCTCCAAGGACGTTCCCATCACCCTGTCCACCCTCCCCTCCCGTGACATTAACTGGGTCTAACAAAGGAAAACCTGCACACACACACACTCATATACACACACATCCAGTGGCAAACAAAGACTACTGCTCTTCTGTGGACTGAAATCCACCATCCACTGCCTCCATATCTTTACTTCCCTGCATATTTTTTATTTTCTACTCACTAAAATGCAGTGCATCCTCTCCGACAATCCAGCTGATGACCTACAATGACAATATTCTCTGAGCACTTAAGCCCACAAAGAATATCAGGATTTGATTTAGGTACCCTTTGGCAGATCCCAGGAATTACACTAAGCTGTGTGTGTGTCTCTGTGTGTGTGTATATATATATATATATACACACACACACACACATACACAATATATATATATACACACACATCTTGGCCATAGAATATGAAATAATTTTTCTTAATCAGGTCTTTCCCCAACCATAACCCGAGAACTGATTTATGTGCTCACTTCAAATGCACACGTAAATCTTTATGCATTTATGCGTCTCCAAATGGTGAATTCGATGGCTGTCCAATTGTAATTATGGATTTAGGATTTTTTAAAGCTTTAAGTACCGGGGATTTGACCTTTCGCAAATTGCAGGCCACACCTTATCTTCATTATCTGTCAGTGCGCGTGCGCATGTGTGTGCATTTACTTTGTATTCTCGCCCTCGTGTTGGAGGGCATCTGGTAGTGCTTCTTGTGGCAGGGGGCTCACTTCCCTTTTGGGAACAGCAGGTCCTCCTGAATTTAATGTTACGTTGTAGGATAAAGGCGCAGGGTGTCACCGGGGATACAGCATTTTTGAGATCAAGAAGTCATTTTGTGGGTTATTATTGGATTAAATCTCCATTCTTCCTTTATGTTAGGCCCCCTGATACACAAACAGACATCTCCCTCTCTCTTTCTGTCTTTGTTTATATATATGTGTGTGTGTGTGTGTGTGTATGTGTATGTGTATGTGTGT
>CAAKHD010002009.1:73468-94806 GCA_901007705.1 Fistularia tabacaria
CATTTTGTGGGTTATTATTGGATTAAATCTCCATTCTTCCTTTATGTTAGGCCCCCTGATACACAAACAGACATCTCCCTCTCTCTTTCTGTCTTTGTTTATATATATATATGTGTGTGTGTGTGTGTGTGTGTGTGTGTGTGTGTGTGTGTGTGTGTGTGTGTGTGTGTGTGTGTGTGTGTGTGTGTGTGTGTGTGTGTGTGTGTGTGTGTGGTAGGTAATCTTCAGACATGCTCACTGAACCGCGCACAAGGGTAATATGGTAGGCGAGCTATCTCAAGAGCTGTTTTGACTATGGGGAACAAAGGACACTCGCTCAGTGAGATGTCTATTGCGCTAAGTAGAAAGCCTCATTGTGGGTGACGAGGAATTATAGTAAATAAAATGTTTTTGAAATAATGAGCTCAATCAAAACTGCTTAAGTATTTACTGAGAGTTCTGGTTCATGAATGTGTCAGGACGCTGTACTGCGATAAGCTGCCTTCTCCTTCGTTTTAGCCTGAGTGTGCATTATTTAGAGTGATGAAGAAACTCTGTTCTGAAGACCCCGTGGCGGTGCTGGTTCTGCACCGGCCTTGCTCACTCTTTCCTGGGAGGGAAAAGCAAGGAGATGGAGATGCAATCGTTTAGACATTCATTTATTCATTCATCCCCTGCACCGCTTATCCTGCCTCCAGGGTCGACCTGAGCCAAACCCTGGCTGTCCTCGGTCAAGAGGCGTGGTCCAGCTTTGACTGGTCACCTGTCAATCTTACAGACACGTCTAACCATTCACCCTCCCAGCGTGCAAAACACAATTAAACTCAAAATAAATTTCTTATCTAAATCTGTTGTGTATTTGTGCACTAATTGTCACATGTGGATTGATAACATGCACTTTCCGCACTCACCGGGGCCGCTGGCAGTTGTTGGCTTGGTGGCGACTTTGAACCGATTACTCACGGTGTGATAAGCAGGAACAACTACCTGGGATGCACCGGTTCGCTAGTCAGTGCCATGGCAACCGACTCGCTGAGTCACAATCTTACCCCGTGTGGCCGTCTGTCTGTAGTCTCCTTCCAACAGCTGGCTTTACAGGCTATTCCTGTCGTAGCTGTTTGAGTAAAACCAGTCGCCGGTGCGTTGACGTGCTGACTTGCGATTTCAAAGCCCAGCCCCGATCCAGCTTAGATGGAACGCTTTATAAATACTAGACAGAAGTCTAAAGTGGGTTCATCTTTGGGTGATCTCGGGACAGAAACCCCACTTTTTTTGCCTCGTCACCCCCCCCATCCCCCTGTGAAAATCCTAGCCGTTTATGGGTGCAACCTGCATGTGATTAAGAATACAAATAAAACACTCCTGAGGTGGGCTCAGAGATGTGTCCTTGGTTGCACTCAAGAGAAAAGTTTGCAGGTTTAGTCCTCCAAATGGTGCTCCTTTGGAACCGTGCAATCCTCGGGCTGTTGACAGTTAAGCCTCTCTACCCATTGATCACCTTGGCATTTACATCCTGCCCATCTGTGTAATTGATGCGCCCTTACGATGATCCTGTTGTCCCCACACCGACTGTGTCATTCTCGACATACGCCATTTTCAGCGAGAAATTACAACTTCACTGCTTTGTGTACAGACCTTTAACGTATGCGAGGGGCTGATATTCTTTGAGCTACCCTGGTGGGGTACACAGGGTTCAAGAGAAAGATGAAATCAGGGATTTGCTTTAAATTGGGGGAGTTTGTTTTGGGCTCGTCACTCAAGTGCCTCAGCCAAAGAGGACAACATTAGATTAAAAAATATGCTGAAATCAGACGTTATTTATTTGTTAGAGATTCAGTGGCGACACTGGGAGGTATTATTCGAGTCGGGCCCCGACTTAAACTTGTAGCCTCAGAAAAATTATGGCCGCTTGTTTTGAGATCAGGAGACCGACTTGGCTGCCGAGTGACACCCCATTTTCCTTCGCCTGGAGAACCTCTTTCACAATCTCACCCGGGTCTTTGTTTATGTGGGAAGTACTAAATTGTTTTTCCAGTCTCTGGTATTTAAAAGCTCCTGAAGGGTTAATGCATTTTTTGGTTTTGTCTTTTTTTTGCAGGTAAAGGTCAAAGTCAGCCCTTCCATCACAAACACCCTAGTCCGATGACTTCAGTGTGATTTACTGAAAGAACATCTGGATGGTTGTTTCCACCTCCATAAGGCCAACAGAACTGAGAGAACTGCGTGCAGGATCCGCCTCTCCAGTGGGGTCAGTGTTGAATAATGCAGACTCCCCGCATTTCATCCCTGGAACCGAAGCTGCCCATTCTTCCGCTCGGCTGGGCAGACGGCTCAGACGTTCTTCCACGCACGCACATATGCATTTGCGCCATCGTCGGACGCCGCTGGGACACGGGTGAAGCTGAAGCACAGATAAATTCCAGATTAAGTGTCATTTAAAAACGGTGCAAACCACTGAGGTGTTGACTTAGCGAGAGTAAGTCAAAGTTGTACGCAAGGCAGATTATCAGATTATCAAAAATGTCTCTGCCTTTTCCCTGCCGCTTCGCTTCGGAAGAGATCATTTTTATCTGGCAGCTGCGAAAAGTAGCGGCCCTGACAGTCTCTTCTCATTCACACCCTCCTCATTGCCAGCCTCTCACCTTCCCCTTCCCCGCCAATCAAAGCCACCGGTGAGGTAGTACTGTGACTCCAAGGCGCCCTCCTCTTCATCTTGCTCCTCTCGCGCTGCCCCGCTCCGTTCCCTGACCGCCTAAGATGAAGCCTTCTCCCTCCACCTTCGTCAGCCCTGCACCCCATCATCTTTCCCTCTTCCTTTTCTCCTCTCTTACAGGGCATTTTCCACCTCTTCTGAGTTGCACCTCATGAATTATTTACCTGTGCATCGCAGTGGGGTATTTTTTTTCTTTCCTTCATGTTTCCTCGCTGTTCTCCGTTCAGTGACAGAGAAACAAGAAAGGCGGTAACATGCAAGCACCTCAAACTCTTGTCTCCTCTAAACGTGCATGTCCTTTACGTCACCCCTGGCAGGAGAACAATAAGAAGGACCCCTAACACAAAGTGGAGGACTTCAGTAGATAAAGGTGACGAGCTGCTGAGGTGAAGAAGCGCAGTCGGCATTTCGTCTTTCAGACAATTTAATGGTAGGATGAATAAATCATTGCAGCTCAGGCAATGAAATATATATAGAAAATATCCCTCAAAAGATGACATCATCTGGCGAGGGTGGAAAATAGACTTGGGGTTGCTTTCTTGAGGCATGCGCATCTTCATCCTCAGGATCAGGAGAAAAGCCCCCCCACCTTCCAGCCTATCGTGCTTGCGGCGGAAATAAAACACGAGGGAAAGTGACTGGGTGAGTGCCACGCCCCAGGTTTGCGCTCCCCAAACTCCATCTGTGTTTCTCTCTGCTGCTTCACACACATTTTTTCTGCACCACTGAAACGCACCGTCCGTCCCGTCTCACCAGTAAGCCTTTCACTGGCACGTCAGCGTAACAAAACGAGAGGGGACGTCCGTGCTGTTAGTCGTCCCCCAGTGCTCATTCGCCGTGTGAATGCCGCCTTTTAATAAAAGGCATGGCACGGTGAGGCGTTGCCACAACTCCGCAAAAAAAAGGTTTAGGGAATGTTCGGAGGACTGCAAGTGTTGATGTGATAGTACAGCTCCGCAACTGAACAATATGCAGTTGTGCAGAACCTGCAGAACATGCAGTTCTGACTTACCCCCCTTCCCCCACCCTCCAAAGTGGGGGTGCCACACCCTGCTGCCTCCTGACAGAGAAAGAACCAGGAGCGGAGGATGCGCATAGGTGGGTCCCCTGTCCTCGAAGCTGAGGACCCGAGAGCAAAGTCATGACTGGGGTGTGAAAGGATGCGGCTGATGGCGCCCCGCTCCTCCCCTCCTCCCACCCACCTTTCACTCCCCACTCCCTCCCTCCTTTATTCCTTCCGGAAACATCCAGGCGGGATGGATGAGGGGGGGGACTGCAAACATGCTGCACTCGTTCTCCGGGGTATATGAGAGAGAATAAGGGTGGAGCTAAAAATGAGCATCCCAACTAAAAAACATCACTTCCCTTAAACAAGAAAGACAGTTATGAGATTATTATCAAGATTTAGCATAAAAAATGCACAAGAGTCTGATTCAGTATCAACCGTTTCCCTTTCCATTTAGCTATTTCCAGCACTAAATGCAATTTATCCCACGAGTAGAGCCTTGAATGTGATAAGTAGCTTAAGATGTCAAATGAATCTATCCCTTTGACCCCCCTTAAAAAAAACATCAATCCTGAGGCTCGCTGTGGCACGACAGCTCCACCTACTCCAAATCAATTTTAACAGCGGCCACTCGGCCAGAGGCTGCCGTCTGCTAGTCTCTCTGCCATTTCAAAATAAAAGAAGTTGCAAGGCGGTGACTCAATACGGTGCAATACAAAGGAGGGGGTTTCTTTTCTGGTGATGCAGATATTTTTGAAGGGGGGTGGGGTAGGGTGAGGGGGAACCTGGATCTTTAAATAGCTCTCGCACCCATGACACGTGTCTCGATGTCTTCCCCCCGTAAAACGAGCCAGGACGGAGAAAATACAGCTATTTCCGTCAGCCTCCGTGCAGAATTGGAATCAGTGCTTAAGTGATGTGTGGTGGGCAGGCGTACGTGTGTGAGTCCTCCCCATCTTGACGGACTGCCGCGCACAGAGCCTGCACAAATGACCACGCCCTGAGCTGGTGGATGCTAACACGTGTGAATGTGTGTGTGCCGCCCCCCATCACACACACACACACACACACACACACACACACACCTAGCAACCAACCCCCATCACGTCTCCACACTAAGGAAAGCCGCCGCAATGTTATACAACGCCCTTCTGCTTGTGCGGCGAAACCCCTCTTTTGTCCCACAGTGCGCACGTGAAGCCGCTTAAGTCTGACGTGCCAGGGTCACCCCAAGTAATACTGAATAACCTATATTTAGACTTAGTACAACGTTATTATTAAAATAATATATTTTTTTAAATAAAAATGAATGAAGTTCTGTCAGTTCAGAGAAGTCCTACAAGGATATACATCCTTTATTTTTTGGAACTTGCTTTGTTAAACCGAAGCCACTCATACAATGCAGTTACAAACAAAGAGAAGTTCTTATAAATGAAAAGCATAAAATTGTGCAAAGCGAATCCGCAGAATTTGGAGCGACCCTGACAGTGTTTGCGGTTCCTCTTCCATTCATGATATTGACATCAAATAAGTTCTGATGTTCTTCTGACCGCTTCCCTGAAATGGAAATTGATGCTGTGCGGACTGGAAAACCTGCCCACTCAGCACTACATGTGTGTCTCCGCAAAGTTCAGAGGGAGGGGAAAAAAAAAAGGTGTGTTACTGTATAAGCAGAAATGCAGCCGCGGTGCTGATGCATGCGCGGGCAGCTTTATCTCATCTTTATAGATAAATATGCACATTCATAATGTGCAGAGATAAAATTCTCAAGCTTGACGGGACACTCCAGAATAAGACAAAAAACAGACCAGAGAGATGCATTTAAAAAATGAATAAATAAAGGAAAATAAAAAGAGTTGCTTACTGGATCTGTAGGTTCATTTTTCAGCATACTTGCATTTTTCTTTGCAGTTGATGGACAACATCAGCAACACAGAAGGTCATTGTTCAAGAGGGAGGTGGTTGCGTGTGACCTAACTGCCACCAGCTGGTGCAAAAGGGTATTTATGGAAAAAAAGGCATCCAGTTGCAGAAATTTATTTCATCATGATGATTGAAAAAGCTAAACAGTTTTTAAAATCTTTTGTACATTATATTTTCAATTGTGATGTTTCACGGAAAAGCCCTCAGGGAGGTCTGGGGCTGCTGAGCCCCCGGTAGGCTGATACTTTGTCCCATCTTGAAAAACTTCAAGATCGCCATTTTCATCATCCGCTATTTGCTGGGATGGGAAATGATAGTACACTGAAAAGATGGAGCCGGGAGGGATGGCCTGCGTACATTGATTCTCGCCCAAGCAGGGTTCCTGCACTTGGCTCCTCAGGCGTTTACCGCAACCATAAGGAGATGCATCACATAAGCTAAGAGATAACATAAGATAATACTTTATTGATCCCTATAGGGGGATCCTTTTGGAGGTGAAATTATCAAAATAGCAGTAAACAAGGACATGAAAGTTTTGCACGCAGGGTTATAAAATACTTATAACGTCCCCCGTTTGCCAGCAACCCCCTCAACTTCCTGAGGGAGGAAGTGTCCCTTTTGCAGAAGTGATGTGTCGTGACAAGGAGGCAAAATCTCTTCAGAGGTCCCAGGCAGTATGTATGTGCCTTCCACATGATTCGGAGGAGTTTGATTCCACCCTCGCCTTGTCAACAATGACACCAACCAGGTCTTCCTCCCTGTAGGGTGTCTCCTTACTGTCATCTACAAATGTGACAATGGAGTTTGAAACCTTGGTCTCCTTGCAGTTTTGTCAGTTTTAATTCCTACTAGACTTCTGATATAAACTCACTGAGCCCGTGTGTGACATAGCAGAGCTGTCCTCGTCGCAGACTGATGGTGTTTTGGTGTTTATCGCACAGCAGGCAATGAAGCCAAAAGCGGTTTGGGCATCGTCTGTGTGTGGTTAGAATATGTATGCGATCACCCCTGCCAGCTGGAGAGCGGAGGAATGCCAAGCAGTCTGGCTGCCCCTGGCTGTGTGGGTTGATCAGCCTGAGCGACCTGTGAGGAGCAAGGGTGTGGGTGCGAGTGGAGATAGAGGGCACGTCAAGGTTACCACTGGTGGTGGAGGAAGGGCGGAATTGCAGAGCGGTATTCTCGGGGGTCAGGTGATCCAGTGGGGTCGTGCAGTGAGGAGGGGTTTGGCAGAGAAATCTTAACCATGGCCCACGTTTTAATTTACTGATGAAACAATGAAAACAGTCTCCTATACTGCCATGGAAGCACTGGGCACCATGAATGGTCATAGTGACTGCTGAAAAATAAGAAACAAAAGCCAATTTGCAGGAGAGGGAGAGATCTGTTGCCTTTATGGAGCTGTCTCTTACTAAAATGCAAAGTCTTCTTCAGAAATGTTACCCTGATGAAGTGAAGTCTTTTTCCTTGCTAAATACTTGAATAGAGTCAGTAGACTAAAGTTATCCTTGAGTTTATTGCAAGTTATACATATCGTGGTTAAGGTGCCTGTGTGACCTGTTGGTTTCCTCCGGTTTTATGGTCCCCTCTGTTTAAAATGAGCCCACCGTGGGGGGCGGAGCTTCCGGGTCATGTGACATCAGTAAGCGCCAATCATCTGGCCTGATTTTGCGCAACATGCGTTTTTCTCGCTTTACTCCGCGCATGCGCATTTCATTTCAAAAATGGCGGCCGCACAGGGCGACATGGCCGACGCGGTCGACCAGAAAGATATTAAAAAGGAACCGTCGGCCGAGGGCTGCGCGAACAACAGCGCCGGCGATGGGAGAGCCTTGTCCGCGTCCCCCGGGGCCGGCGCATCGGGTGAAGCCAACAAAACAGCGGCGGGGACCTCGGAGGAGCAGCAGACGTTGCTGGCGGTTCTGCAATTCCTGCGAAAGAACAAGTTAACGGAGTCCGTGGAGATCCTTCGCCGCGAAGCGGGTCTACCGGAGGATTCTTTGGATACGGGCGGCGGGGATTCCTCCGGGTCGGGACCGGGAGGCGCCGCGGGGAACTCGGATGGCGGAGGCGGGGACGCGAACTCGCTCCTGAGCCGGGTCTCAGCCTCCGCTGGAGCCCAGGCGCAGGTCAAAGGTCGGTTTCCCCGCTCAAAGACGCACCCAGCGGTTTTCTGCTAAAATACCGCGACCGACTGTTGACGGAAGTATTTAACGCAACAATAATATAACACTTTATTGAATAACATCACACTTTCGACTAGAGAAGAATAATAATCTAAAAATAATCATAATCGACAACTACTTATAATGACATGCTAAATTAACAGATGTTTAGTGTATGTATCCTGAAGCGCAACTTTTTTTATTTTTAAGTTAACTTTGTCTAATAACTTATTTTCCTCATTTTTAAACAAGACATAGTTCTGTGTACATAATACATTTGGCGAGTAAAGTGATTCTGATCAGATCAAATGCATTTAGAAAATCTCTTTCTTAGTTATTATCTTATTTACCCTTCTTTAATCACCTAAAGAATGTAGCTATCATCTATGCATCACCTATTGCCACCAAATGCAAAGTTGGATAAGTTTAACTATACCTAATCCGTGTCTGTCCAATATATATACATAAATATCTTTAATAATATACAAGTTACATTGCACTTATGTAGCATATTGCTTTTTGCTACATTCAACAGCATTACATATGAAGTTTTAGCATTTGTGTGTCGCTAAATTGGCCCTTTGCTAAAAACTTGTTGCTTTGTTTGCAACCAAAGGTGCGTTCAACAAGTACCATGTGTAGGTTTTTCTGCTTTTGGCTGATCAGTAGTGCACTGGTACTCTCTGCAGCCCCTGTAGACGACCAGCCGGATGTGAGCGTGGTGCTGTCAGCCTACAGCCAGCAGGGCGACCCGGCTCTGTACGAGGTTTACTACAGGGACCTAAAAAAGTTCATCGAAGCAGTCCTGGACTGTCACAGGGCCGAACTGTCCCAGGTGTTCTACCCGCTGTTTGTCCACATGTACCTGGAACTGGTGTACAACAACCACGAAAATGAGGCCAAGGCGTTCTTTGAGAGGTAAGCCTGTTACATTCCGTCTTTTTCTTAAGTTTCTCGATCACAAATTGGGGATTTATGCTCTGATTCTTCCCACTTCAGGTTCAGCGGGGATCAGGAGAACTACTACAAGGATGACCTGCAGATCCTGTCCAGCCTCACAAAGAAGGAGCACATGAGAGGCAATGAGACTCTTCTAGACTTCCGCACCAGCAAGTTTGTGCTGCGGATCTCCCGCGACTCCTACCAGCTCCTGAAGAGGCACCTGCAGGAGCGCCAGAACAACCAGATCTGGAATATCATCCAGGAGCATCTTTACATCGACATCTTTGACGGCATGCCGCGCAGCAAGGGCCAGATAGACGCCATGTCGGGTAGCCTGGCCGGCGAGGCCAAGAGAGAGGCCAACAAAGCCAAGGTTAGCATTAAAAAAACCCTCGTAGATGCCTGACAGTTTCATTCATTGCAGCGATAGTCACAGCACAATAAACCATTGGTATATTCAGGAAATCATACCAAAAGCAAGAAAATAAACTCTAGAGTTTAGGCCTTTATTTCTTCTCGGGCCTTTAACTGCCTGGAAACGATCACGTCTTCATTCACTTTCCAATGCTTTTCCCAGTGATACTATTTATTTTCAGGAACTTTATTGCTAATTAAGTAGATCACCCATATTCATGTTCTCCAGGCTTTTCCATATTAACGCATCCCCCTTGAAGCTGTGGCTCAAGCATGCAAAACAGAGAAAACCCGTGTCCCTGGAGGTCATGATGTATTCAGATTCATAATTGTTGTGTTTTGGGATTGGCCCAGTAGTACACGGTGGCGTGGCAACACCCCTAAATCAGACCATTTATTTTGCTATTTGCCGTTAGCACCCGCTCCTGAACGATTGCTCACAACAAGTCTGTTGTGAGGAATCGATCACACATGTGCATTCTTCCCTTGTTGCCATAGGTCTACCATGGGCTGCTGAAAGAGCCGGAGATTGAGCTGCCGCTGGACGATGAGGACGAGGAGGCGGAAAATGAAGAGGGCAAGCCCAAGAAGAAGAAACCCAAGAAGGACAGCACGGGCTCCAAGAACAAGAAGCAGGATCCCAACGCGCCGTCGCAGAACAGGTACAAACCCCCGCTCACATTCCACACGCAGAAAATTATTTTTAATGTATTCAGCGACTGATGGTGGGGGGTTGATGCATCTCTCACTCAGGATCCCCCTCCCAGAACTGAAGGATTCAGACAAGCTGGACAAGATCATGTACATGAAAGAGGCCACCAAGAGGATCCGCCTGGGTCCGGAGAACCTCCCCTCCATCTGCTTCTACTCCTTCCTCAACGCGTACCAGGTCAGGCCCCGCGGCCGCTGCTTCTCCTTCGCGGTCTGAGTCTCGTCTTCCAACCCAATGTTGTTTCCTGCCACTGGAAATAGCGTCGTTCGGGTGGGATGTCTCATTTCTCTCATATCGGTAGTTTTCATGTCTCCCCTCGCAGACACACATCAAGGCCAGGAAGAAAACTCTCGTTTTTGTTTTGACAGATCCTGGCCATTTATATAGCTATTCTGGTATTTTGACAGTCATCGTTTTTTCAGAGACCAGAGAAACACCAGGCATGAACTCTGAACAAATCATGAGCGATTGCTTCCACCTGCAGGGTCTGACCGCTGTGGACCTGACCGACGATTCCAGCCTGATCGCTGGGGGCTTCGCCGACTCCACGGTGCGCGTGTGGAGCGTCACACCCAAGAAACTCCGCAAAGTCAAGACTGCAGCAGGTATGCCGCCTTTGTGCCCGGGCCCCTCTTTGAAAAACGCCCGGTCATTTTGACGATGAAGGGTCATTTACACAAAGATGCCGGTAGCTATCGTATCCACCTTCCTCCGGATACGCGTGAGCAATTAACGCTTTACTCTTCCTCAACAGACCTGAATCTCATCGACAAAGAGTCGGACGACGTGCTGGAGAGGATCATGGACGAGAAGACGGCCAGTGAATCCAAGATCCTCTACGGACACAGTGGCCCGGTGTACGGCATCAGCTTTAGCCCCGACAGGTAACTGATCCCCCTCCCCATCCATCACCATGTAACATATTATACCGGCTGGCTAATTTGGTGGTGCACTTTTTAGAAACTACTTGCTGTCCAGTTCTGAGGACGGCACAGTGAGGCTGTGGAGCCTGCAGACATTCACCTGTCTGGTAGGCTACAAGGGACACAACTACCCCGTGTGGGACACCCAGTTCTCCCCCCACGGGCACTACTTCATCTCCGGGGGACACGACCGAGTGGCCCGGTAAGAAACCGGCGCTGTTGTCAGGAGATTAACCTGCTCCGGCCCACTCCTTGGTGTTCAGAGCTTTCACTGACCCGCATCCGGCATTCTCCAAACAGTCTTTGGGCGACAGATCACTACCAGCCCCTACGGATGTTCGCCGGTCACCTCGCCGACATCACATGCACTCGCTTCCATCCCAATTCCAATTACGTGGCCACGGGCTCCTCCGACCGCACCATCCGCCTGTGGGACGTCCTCACCGGGAACTGCGTCCGCATCTTCACGGGTCACAAGGTCAAGACAGTTACGGGGGGGAAACCCTAAGACATTCATCAACGCCGGGCACTTTCAACACAAAAAAAATGACTTACTTTAAAACTAGCAAAAAAATTGCTAAATTAAAAACAAAAGAGGAAACATTTAGAGCCGCATGGGTATTTAAACATGCTAAAAAGTTAACCTTGGCTGTGTCCAATTAGGAAATGTAGAACTGTGGAAATCTTAATTCCATAATCTGAACAAGCTGTGGTCGTGACTTTCCATTTCCTCTGCCAGGGTCCAATCCACGCGCTGAGCTTCACTCCAAACGGGAGGTTCCTTGCATCGGGGGCCACCGACGGCAGGGTTCTCCTCTGGGACATAGGTCACGGACTCATGGTCGGGGAGCTCAAGGGCCACACAGACACCATCTATTCTCTGAGGTTCAGCCGGGAGGGAGAGATTCTAGCCTCCGGTTGGTATTTTGATTGCAAACTATCGAGGAAACTGACACCAGAGCCGCACGTTTTTTACAAACCGTTTGTTTTGTTTCTCAGGGTCCATGGATAACACAGTTCGTCTGTGGGACGCGATGAAAGCATTCGACGATTTAGAGACCGACGACTTCACCGCAGCCACGGGACACATCCATCTACAAGACAACTCACAGGAGCTGCTGCTCGGCACCTACCTGACCAAATCAACACCAGTCATCCACCTTCACTTTACCCGTAGGAACCTGCTGCTGGCTGCCGGGGCCTACAATCCTTAAGATATAACTGCACCAGGGGACAAAAATCAATAGAAGCCTGAATGTGTTTGGGGAAAAATACAAGGGTGACCATTAGTTGTGAACGAATATTAGATTATCAAACTCCCATCCTGGCCATCAATCTCACAGACTCCCCTCTCCTGAGTAAAGTGCCATTGATGATTTGGACCATTTTAGAAGAAAAAAACATCCTGCGGCGATCAACACTTTATTCAACACTTGGCTGAAATGTCTGTATCATAGCGGTTTTTTATACTAATGTACACTGTAAATAAAAAAAAAAGTTTTTTTCTACGTTTTAATGGTACATGGTCTTTATTAACATACAGAAACCACACAGTCATTTTGTTAATAGCACATCCATCTGCCTCCTCCACTTCCAGCTGTTCAAAATGGTATGAGTGAACATCTGCAGAGAAACAAGCAGGACGCCTGGTTAATGTTGCATCTACATTCAAAGGGTGACAAATTGAGGACTCTGCACACTCACGTTACTTTTCCGTGACAGCAGCCTGTTTCTTGGGCTTTAGTTTGAAGAAAAGTCCAATGGCTAGTAGGCTGGCGTAAGTGGCCAAAACACACTGGTGAGAAAAAAAAATGTATAAATAGAAGCTGTAAAGCAGAACAGTAAAATAAGTTTTTTTTCTCCTCAAAATCTCATGCAAACTCACATTTCTCCTCCCAATGATCGTATATGAATTGAAGTACTTGGCAATCCCAGTGAACTGGTGCTGGCTTCCTGCATCATGACCTCCCATGGTGAATTTGGTCAAATTCCTGTCACAATTAAAGATAAAGTCACAGATGAAGCGTGGATTTTTTTTGTTTTTTTTTGCAATTGTGCCAGGAATCATGAGAGACTCCGTTTCGTTAAAACTCTTTTAAATCGCCGAGTTTAGTGGACGTACACCTTGCATCAGAAACCAACGATTTGCACACAGGAGGCAGTAGAACTGCATGATAGCCTTTGACTTTGACGCTTGTTGACACGGCATGCTAATCGTCCAGTGTCAAGTTATAATGACATGTTAGGGAGCAAAAAACAGACAGTTGACATGAACAACCCATGGGCTTACACGCTTTTAATCTACAAGATTAACACTTGGCAATGTTTTCCTTCAGCCTGACATTGACCAGTCACATCAGAGCAAAGCTAGTTAACCTAGCTCAGCTAACAGCCACCACTGAGACTAAGCGGAGGGAACTGCATTGCTTTAGCTTGCTATGCTAGCTTGCGATGTTCGCTGCCTGGTATCGGTTTAGAATGTCATAAAATAGTATTCAGCTACTGAGACGTTAACAAAATGACAAATAAAAGATAACGTCCTATTACGAGAGACGTTTCTGAAATAATTTTGGCCTACCTTTAACACACGTCTCCCGTGCAAACCGAATGAGAGAGGTGCCCTTCAGTGACAGAGGCCGCGGTGCTCGAGATTGACAGGAAATCCCGCCTACCACAACTCCATATCCTATTGGTGTAGAACAAGATCAATCAACTTTGCGTTTTGAGATGGATTCTGAATGGTCAAGCTGAGTGTCAATCTCTCATATATGTATCTCATTGGACAAAGCTTGAAACGCCCACATGAGTTATTCTTCCGGGTGAGGATCATGGCGTGCTGAGCAACATGTGAGATCCTGGAGATCCTGATGATAGAACACCCTTAAGTTAAAGAGTAAGAGCGTTTCTAATTTAATATTTCTTTTAAACCGAATGCAATGCAGTGACGTTTCATCGAAAATGCCAAAACAAGTCGAATTTCGTTAACCTTTCGGCGTCTGCGGCGTTTTTGATTCTCAACGTTGCACCTTTAAGCGCATTCAGATTAACGTCATATCAAATAATTCAGTATTGGTAACGTTCAAAATGAGCTGTTTTCACTCGTGACATGTTAACAAGTTAAGCTCGATCGATTCAGCAGTAAAGCTCCATTCATCTCAGAGCCCCTTTTCACTGTGAATTTATACAAGATCTGACTTTGTGGGACATTGTTCTTAGAGAAAACCTCGAAACGACTGTAAACATGGCGTCAATGGAGGAGGACTTCCCCAGGGGTGGACCATCGAAGAAGACCACCGAGAGCAAAATAGAGGCAAGGTGGACGGAAGTGGACAACTTGTTTCAGGTACAGTTCAACACTCCCCTGCTTTCGTTTCATCTACACAACCGTATTAATAGCAGAAAACCATAGAAAACAGTGTGAGGACTTTCAGTGTCTGCAAAAATTTTTGCCCTTGGTCATAATTGTTGGGTTTTTTTGGGTTTTTTTTGACGCAGACTACTGATTCTGCGGAAACCAAGAAAAAGAGGGTGGCTCCCAAAGACAACAACAAGAAGGTGAAGGTGAAGAAGCAAAAGACAGAGGCGGGAGATAACTTTACCCTCAACGCTGATGCCAAATATGTGGAAATCCTTCACAGCAAGGTGACATTCGCTCAATGGAATCCCGGACAAATGTGTTTTTCTTTTTTATTTACCCCACCATGAATCAGCGGCGTTTTTTTCTTTTCCAGAATGTGAAGGAGGGCATGCTGATGCTGGGCTGCGTGACAGAGGTGAAGGACTTCGAGGCGGTGGTGGGCCTACCCTGTGGCCTGCAGGGCTACCTGAGCATCAAGAACATCTGCGACGCATACGCCAAGATGCTCGGCGACCAGCTGGACTCGGCTGATGCAGAGGTGGAGTGAAGTCGAGGATGTGGTAGAAAGGGCCGGGGCCGTCACATTGCGGATCTGCAGGGGTCAAAGTTTTGTCTGTGTTGTAGGATATTTGCTCTCTGCAAAGCCTCTTCCGCCCCGGCATGCTGATAAGGTGCGTGGTTGCCAATCTGAGGGTCTCCAGCCGAGGCCCGGTCAGCATCCAGCTGTCTGTCAATCCGAAGCTGGTCAACAAGGGTCTCACCTCAGGCTCTCTGAAAGCAGGCATGGTGAGGCGGCCATCTGCCATCGCAGAAAATCTTTTTCATTCCTTCTTAGCTTTTATTTGAAAAAAGAAAAGGATTGAGTTGTTTCCGGCGTGCTAACTCAGGTCCTGAGCGGATGCGTGGAGAGCGTAGAGGACCACGGCTGCATACTGGACATCGGCGTTAGCGGGAGCAAAGCCTTCCTGCCCAAGACAGCGGGGAAGGACGATCACGGCGTTCTAGATGGTAGGCCATGTCGGACACAGGACGTGTTCCTCCTTTCGACCTAAAAAGTGTGGTGCCATTGTGACGGTTTCCTTGTCCTGTTGCATCCAGAGCTCAACGTGGGCCAGTACTTGACTGCGCTGGTGGTCGAGGTGAAGAACAACGGCCGCGTGGTGCGGCTGGCTCCCTGTGGCCGGACGGGCGAGCCGACCCTGGCCGAGCCCCAGCAGGGCTGGACCCTCGGCAGCCTACTGCCCGGCCTCCTGGTCGACGCGAAAATCCGAAAGGTGACAGATGGCGTTTACGTTTTGGCTTCCGCGTGTCTCTGAGGATCAGTTCCCGGTCCTGCAGCTGAGTCGCCCTGACGCCGAAGGTGTGTTTGCCTCGCAGGTGACGAAGCACGGCCTATTCCTGGACTTCCTCCACTCCTTCAAGGGCCAGGTGGACGTCCTCCACATTGAGCCGGAGCGGCTCGGTGACTACAGCGAGGGGGAGGAGGTACCATGGCTCCTCTGCAATTTTTTTCCTCATAGGTTGATCTCCGCTTGCTTGTTTGCGCGTCTTGTTGATGCCGGACCCTTTCGCAGGTGCGAGCCCGGCTGCTTTACGTTGAACCATCCACGCGCATGGTGGGGCTGAGCCTTCGCGCCTACCTCCTCCATTCAGGCGCCGCCATCAGCCCTGCCCCGGCCGGCGGCAGCCGCATTGGTGAGGTGGCGAGGGACTGTGTCGTGACGTCCGTGCACCACCTGTCGGGGGCCGTGCTGGAGCTGCCGGACAAAGCCGCGGCTTTCGTGCACGTGAGTCGCCACCGTGAAATTCCCAGAAAAAAAATTCCTTCATCTGACCGTAATTTGTTCTGCGACAGAGGAACCACCTCAGCGAGAGAAACCAGCCGGCCAATAAGAACAAAGTGCTGCCGCAGTCTGTGCATGACTGCAGGATCCTGGAGTTCAGCCCCATGGAGCAGATTCATTTCGCCACCCTGCGCAAGTCAGTAACTTTTAGCGTCCGAGATCGAACAACAAGTGAAACGATTTTTCAATCATAGCCTCTCCAAATGCGCATATTAATTTCAATTTTGTTTGTGTCCAGGAGCGTGATTGACAGGCCTTTCTTCACGTACCAGGATCTCCACGCCGGGCAGGTCGTAGAGGTGGGCGCTCACTCCCCTGCTTTCACCAGGCTTGTCTCACTCGGGGGGGGGGGTTATGAGCAGTGCGTTTTAGTACGCAGTACATGTACTCCGATCAGATACAATCAGCTGAACGGACATACTTCATGGTGTGATCGAAGCATCTTTAGCAATCAACCCCCCCAGCAAAGATTACACAGATTTAACCCCTTTCTCACATTCCTCGCGAGAAGCGATAAATGATGACCATTTCATAATCCGACGAGTCGACTAATGAACTGTAAGAAAAGATAATGGTTCTTATTTATATTTATTACAGCAATAAAATTATTATTTTTTTTAAAACAAACAAATGTTTAATTTGATATTCAACAAATATTGCAAGCGAGGATAATGTGCTTTTCCATCCCTTCAGCAAAACACCTGCTGTGCCTGCAAAGTTTGTCAAACAAATGACACGAATGCTCATAAGAGTTGCAACTGGCAATTTAAAATAAGCATTTCTCTGCCGTGTCATGTATGAAACGTTCCCCGAACCGCGGACCGTTGGTCTGGCGTCGGCCCGCCCCCACCCGGCCATCACCGCCGCGTCCCCAAAGATCCATGAAAAGTGAGATATCTCACTCTAAGCCACTTCAGTCAGCTACGAGGAAACCTCATTCGGTGTGGCTTTGCATGCCAGGGGATGTCGCTAATGACTCGTCCACGACTAAATTAGTTAGTAGTCTGGTCATTGAAGGCGTCATCATTGCTCTCGCTCCAGTGAACGGATTTGAAACGAAACCGGTAGAAGTGAAGCGTGACCTGATTATAGTTCCCGATACAAAATGATTTTGTCCGTCGCTCCAAAGGGGAAGGTGTCGGAACTGCTGGATCGCGGCATGGTGGTGAATTTGTCGCCGCACATCCGAGGCCTCGTGCCCCCCAACCATCTGTCTGACATTATCCTGAAGAACCCAGAGAAGAAGTACAGGGAGGGCATGAAGGTCAAGTGTCGGGTAAGTCCGGGCGCCGCTCCAAAGGGACCTGCTAGATGGGGGGCTTCTTCTGTCGAGGTGGATTTTGTCACATGCCCATGCGTCTGCACAGGTTCTGTCGGTGGACCCGCTCAACCGGAAGCTGTACCTGAGCCGGAAGGAGGCGCTGGTGGAGAGCACGCTGCCGCTGTTCCTCAGCTACAGCGACGCGCGGCCTGGCCGCATCTCCCACGGCCACATCGTCTGTATCAAGGACTTCGGGTGCATCGTGCGCTTCTACAACAACGTCAAGGGCCTGGTGCCGACCCGCGAGCTCAGCTCCGAGCCTGTCCTCAATCCCGAGGAGCTGTTCTACGTCGGCCAGGTGAGGAGGCTGGAGGGGGGTGAGGAGTGGGAGGACGTCTCTTTTTTTTAAATTTATTTATTTATTTTTAACCTCCTTGATGTTTCAGGTGTTGAAGGCCAAAGTTCTCCAGTGCGACGCGGAGGAGGCCAAGATGATCCTGTCGTTCAGGGCGGCGGTGGAGGGGGGCACCAAGGAGCCAGCCAAGCCCCAGGTTGACTGTGAGGTGGGGCAGGTGAGTCCAGAGCCCTCCGCTCCTTTTCACCTCCGTGCTCTCCCAAGTGCTGACCTTCCTGCTCCTTGCGCGGCGCAGCTCTTTGACGTCCAGGTGCTGAAAAAGTCAGAGAGAGGCCTGGAGGTGGAGATCCTCCCCGCGAAAACCCGGGCCCTGGTATCTACCATGCACCTCTCCGATCACACGTCCAACTGCGCTCTGCTGCTGGAAGGGCTACAGGAGGGCGACACCATCTCCGACCTCGTCTGCGTTACCAAGAACAAGCAAAACATCGTATCCTTTTTTTAAAAATCTTATCTGTCCAATCAGAGCACTGTTTTTCTGTCGTAAATGTCCTGCGGAGAAGTTTTCTTGTTTCCCCTCCTCAACCAGTCCGCCGTCAGACTCTCACCAAGAAACCCGCGCTGAGACGCGCCTTGGAGGACGGCACCGTCGCCAAGGACTTCTCTCAGATCGCCGTTGGTATGCAGCTGGTGGGCTGGATCAAGAACATCATGACCTATGGCGTCTTCGTGGAGTTCCCATACGGCCTTGTGGGCCTGGCACCCAAGATGGTGAGATGTCGCTGGGGATCTGTGGTGCAGCCGGGGTGTGCAGTGCATCCTGACTGCCACTAGAGGGCAGTGTATGCTTTGAATATCACATGAGTATTTAATTTGAAGGTGCCATTCTTGACTTTTTAAGACTCTGAACAGATAAGAGCACATACTTCAACGTAAGTCGTCCAGTGATCAAGCTTGTGACTCAATTTGTTTGTATATCAAAAATAATTCCCATGAAATGCTATTAATCCCTACCAGCCTGCCGGTTTTGTTATGTTGTTTTCAAAGAGAAGTTTAGATTGTAAATATTAAATAATAATAAATAATGAAAGAGAATGTAAAGAAATGAACAGGTTTGATAAAGTGCATTTACCTTGGAGAATGGACAAAGATGCCTGCAGTGGCGTAGGAAGTCGCCAAAGTTTTTCATTTGATGCTCCATCACATAACTTACCTGCTACAAACTTAATGCTAGAATTTAGCGCTAAATGTAACGGGAACACATGAATATACTTCATGGCCCTTTTTCGGCGGAGTGAACACGGCTGCTCTTTTTAAATGATCAAACTGTCCCCAACCGGCTTTGAATGACTCTTTTCCTGCGCGTCGTCCGTTGATGTTCCTGCCGTCTGCTGCACCAAATCTTCATAAAAGTCTCCTGCCCTCTCACAGATGATTCTCTCCATCACAGTATCTCACCAACAACTACTACTTCGTCTCCTAATGGACAAGCCAATAAGCACACCTCGCTTGTGATTTTACATGATTTTCGGCGACGCGTCCAACTGTTTTTAACACCATTTCACAGACCTGGCATGTCGCTCCTAACTCAGATTGCATCATAAAGCAAAAAGGTCCCCTGAGCGACTGCTCGTATCTATGGAACCTTGTAAGACGATGCGCTTGCACATCTAGGTTCCACTATATCTTCGAAAGTAGTAAATCTATTCAATCAAGTTGGAATTGGTGCTTCATAAAAACAGATTATTCATAGGCTGACATTTTCTCTCTCTGTTCGTCCGGTGAGAGTGATCTTTTGACCCAAGGGGGATTTTTTCCTCTCTTTTTTTTTTTGGTCACCCAAGGCCATGACAGACGGCTTCCTCAAGGACACGGCCGATGCTTTCCAGATGGGCCAGACGGTGTTCGCCAAGGTGACCAACCTGGATGAAGAGAAGAAGCGGTTCCTCGTCTCGCTGAAGACCTCTGAAGTGACGAGCCAGGAGGGCGACGCCGAGGCTTGGCTGCTCAGCGGCCTGCAGGAGAGGCAGGCGGCGGTGGAGGTGCTGGCGAAAAGAGGTGCGGGGAAAAGCTTGACGCGATTTTTCCACAGCGCCTCTGATCTGTAAAGCACGTCCCTCGCCTGCGTTCCCCTCAGATGACCTCAGCGAGCAGCTGGCCGCGTTGACCGTCGGTGAGAAGCTGAAGCTGACCGTGGAGGAGGCGAGCGGGAGTGGCGCCACCTTCAAGTCCGACGAGATTGCCGGCGCCACCATCCAGGCCCATGAACAGCATGTGAAAGGTGCGTATCATGATTTGGCAGGTGGGAAATTTCTGACCATTAACATCCCCGCGGCTCCTCCTCCAGGCATGAGTTTGCAGTCGGGCCAAAAGGTCACCGCCATCGTCCTCCACGTGAACATCCTGTCCTCTGGTGTGGTTGTGTCTCCCTGTCCGGCACTGGTGGAGAAAAAGAAATCTGTGAGTGGAATCCAGAAGAGACGTGCTTCCTGATTTTTGTGCAAACAGTCCTAATCGGTATCCATCTCCAGTTGGTGGCGGGGGCAATGTACGCGTCTACGGTGCAGCACGTGGACCGAGACTTCGCCGCCGTCAGTCTGGACGACAAGGCTCAGCTGACCGTGATCCAGAGAGCCCAGCACCCGAACGACGTGCTCGCGTCGGTGACGCTGGCGGTGGGCGCTTCCCTCTCCGTAAAGGTGTTGGAGCCCAGCTGCCCGGAGCTGCGGGGCCTCTCCCTTGTGTCGTGGAAGCGCGCGGCGCCCAAGCGCCAGCGCGCCACCCCAGTCAGCCAGTGTACCACCCCTGGCGGCCACCTTATCGGCGAGGTCCTGCGCGGCAAAGTCAGTCGTGTGAAGCCAAGCCAAATCCATGTCACGCTGGAAGACGGCAGCAGGGGCATGGTCCACGTGTCGGAGGTGCTGGAGCAGACGGCCCTCTGCCCGGGATCCTTCCCCACCTCCCAGGTGCGGCCGGGCAGCGAGCTCACCGTCAGGGTGATCGGAGGGCGCAGTGCCTGCACTAACCGGTAAACGGGTTTCCTTCTGCATAGCCTCCGTACCGTCTCCACCTCGATGCTTTTATGACAAATGTGACTCTCCCCGCCGCAGATCCCTGCCCCTCTCCCATCCCAAGTACACGGTAACCATCGCGGAGCTCACCATGGTGCCCAGGTGACCAATGCGCTTGTCCATATCGGTGCCATGTCTCCGACCCATTTTTTTTTTTTTTTTTTTTTTCCAACATGCCCCGTCTTTATGGCTTCTTTCCACTTTCCAGCAAACTGGACCCGAGTCAGGACTTCACACCCGTCTCGGCCCAAGAGAAGCTGAAAGGCTATGCGGTTGGCGACCAGGTCATGTGCTTTGTTACCAAGGTGAGCCAAGGCCGCCGTCCTTTTATTGGGCTACATTCTGTCAGCCCAGGCTTATTTATGTATATTGTGTACATTTATTATTTTTTTTTTATTCCTTTTTTTCGGCCACAGTATCTTCCGCAGCGGAAGGTTCTGGAGGTCACCGTAGACCCGTGCCTCAGCGGGACCGTGGAGCTGCTCGCCATGACTAACAAACAGAAGGTAGCACAGCTGGTGTGTGTGTGTGTGTGTGTGTGTGTGTGTGTGTGTGTGTGTGTGTGTGGGTGTGTGTGTTCTGCTATGGCCCCCCCTCCCATTCTCTTCTTGTTTCATTTCACCTTCATCTCCCCCTTTTTTCTTTTTTTTTTTCTTCTTTCCTTCTCCGCCCCGC